>CM055846.1:3170812-3285812 GCA_029490765.1 Euthynnus affinis | reverse complement strand
AGTTAGACAGAGTGTAATCGTCTCATTATATTCAGTCATCATCCGCAGCCCGGCGTGCTGCTTCTTCAGACGGCTGTTAACACCTTAGCTGCTTAGCTTGACCTCTGACCTCCCTGACAGGCGAGGCTAAAGAGAGGCGTCGTTGGTTTGACCTTTGACCTCTGGCCTTCACTTCTTCAGATTCAGACAAACTTTGAGGGGGAAAAAAAGTGAGAAAATGATGGAAGTTTTTGCTCAAAACGGCAAAAAAAAGCAGAATAATCTGCGTCCGACGAGCGTCAGCTGACTCGGGATGTAAATTATATTTTCTGTCGTCCTCTCTGCCGTCACAGCTCTTATTTCAGAGATCGTAAAATAAAAAAATAAAAAAAGAAGAAGAAGAGACCCTTCTAGAGAGGAAAGGCACTTGTAGATGACGGATGGATTAGAGCGGAAAGCCTTGAATACACACACACACACGCAGACAGACAGACAGATGTGTGTGTGTGTGTGTGTGTGTGTGTGTGTGTGTGTGTGTGTGTGGCTTAATTAAAGTAAAACAAAGTCCAGTCACTTGCTGTTTTACATCTGTAATGATCCACTGAATAACCACATGCAGAGCTGAGCATCATTTAAACATTTTTGTCTGATTCTTTGTGTCAAAAAAAATGCTGAAAAATGGAAATAAACATGTTTTTTTTTATGCAAAACTCTTTTTTTAATGTAAATTCTCACATATTTAATATTATTATAAAGTAAAAACAAGCGAAAACACTTGAGCTTTGTTTGATTGAAGCCGCAGCTGATGATTATTTGTCATTATTTATCCGCTTAAATCGATTAATCGTCGATCGTTTTGGCCGCTGCTCTCAGTGAAGAGAAGAAGAAGAACAGCAGATTTAAACACACACACACACACACACAGCTCTTCCTCCACCTCCGTCATCATCCTCGCTCTCTGGCTGCTCTCAGGAATGTTTACTCGCCCTTTTGTGTGGTGTGAGCGCTGCGACCTCTTGACCTCCGGCTTTTCAGTCAGGTGTGATGTTGCTGAGTTTGAAGCTGAGTTGATGGAGTCTTTTTTTTTTTTTTTCTTTCTGTTGTTGTTGTGAGATGAGGAACGTCTGGAATGTGCCGCGCTTAATAAAAACGTTGCAGCACGGCTCGAAATGACTCAAACTATTTGTTTTGCTGAATCTGCAGGAAAAAAATGTACTTACAAGCTTTTTTTCCTGAGCTTTCAACCACACCAGGAGGCTTCTGTCTCTGTCCTGACTCCTGGTCTGTCTCCGCTGTTCAGTCGGTCTCTCGTCGGAGGTCTTCGCCGTTTCACTGATAGTAGTTTTCGCTCTCAGCGGTCACCGTTCCCGTCCGTACGAAGAAGCAACGGCAGCAAATGTTTCAGGTGTTTTGTGATAAGTGCTGAAATCCTGGGACGTAAAGACTGAATGTTCTCACAGCTGTGTGGCTGATTGCACAAAGATAAGATGACCAGATCGATCCTGTTCGGTCCAGAAAAAGTGAAAATTGTCTCCTTAATCTCGAGGTGACGTCCTCAGATGTCACATTTTGTCTCGAGCAACAGTTCACAACTAAAGAAAACCAGAAAATTTCACATTTGAGAAGCTGGAATCAGTTTCTTCTTCTTAAAAAGTGATAGACGTCTGAAGTCATCTGTCTTAAGTTGGACTTTTCCAAACTAACAAACATGGCCGACCGCTCAGCTGCTTCTGGAAAAACTCACCAGTAACAACGGTGTTTTATTTTGGCGGGGTGCAGATAACCTGCAGAGCTCAGACGTTTCGGCTTCTGTTAACTTATCAGACGACTGACGGCTGAAAACTTGTCGACATTCTCGACAAACCGCAAGTTCACGAGGGGCGAGGGGCGAGTCGTGGGAGGGTGAGGGTTCGAGGGGAAAGGAGGGGGAGGAGGAGAGGTGTTGACGGGGAGGTCAGTAGGAGCGGAGGAGGATTGAGGGTTTGGGGTGGGGGGGGGGGGAGGGGTGGATGTGGTCTCTGCTTCTATAAACCACATTAATGAATCATCTTCACGTCTGTTTATCGTCAGTATCACTGCTCTGTTAGACTGTTAAACTTGGCGCACAGTGTGGTTTAAAGATTCATCCGCCGCTGAAAATAGTCCTCACTAAATGCACTATTCCTCCTGTTTGTTTGTTTGTGTTTGTTCGAGAGCTTTCCAGTTTATTTTTTAACCAAAATGTTGAGTGGAGGAAGAAGTTTTAAGGTTTATTTCATCCCTTAAAAATATGGTTTAACACAATTTCAGTGTTTTAGTTTTTTCACACAGAATAAATGAATGAATAAAACAGTAAATCAGACTTTTTAATACATTTTTTAAAGCATAAAGTTCCAGTAAAATCAAGACTAAACATTTTTTTAGAGAACGTTATCCAAGAAAAAAAGAAAGATTCATGCGTGAGATCAGAAAGTTTCTATTTAAAAAACAAATGTCACTATATTGTTTACTTGTTGCTGATTGGTCCTGCAGGGATGATACATGTGTCTTTATATTTTTCCCTCCTCCTCCTCCTCCTCCTCCTCCTCCTCTTCGTCGTCTCCTCTCTCATTATCCGCCCTCTGCGATAATCACTCTGCCGTCTGTATGAATATTGAATCTCTTCAGTGAAACGCCGGTTTGATCAGTCAGACTCTGAGTAAACTCTGCAGCGCTTTAAGCAAACGCCAACATCGATTTGTCCACACAAGTAGCCTGACGGCGAGGAGGGAGGAGGAGGGACGAGGGGGGAGGAGGGGGGGAGGGAGGAGGGGGAGGAGGAGGCCTCTTCTTCTGGTCGCCGTGACATCATCCTGCTTCCTGCGTCGTCCTGAAACAGTAGAAGAAGAAGAGTTCACTCGCTCTGCTGGGTGGTCGGTCGTATTTACAATGCTAATGTCTGCCTGCAGGGAGGACGGCGTGTGTGTGTGTGTGTGTGTGTGTGTGTGTGTGTGTGTGTGTGTGTGTGTGTGTGTGTGTGTTTCCTGAAGCTATAAAACTGTAATTCAGTAGCACAGTTTTATTTTATTTTGAAGGATATAATATAAAAACGTGTGTGTTTTGGCCTCCGTTAAAGACGCTGCCGTCTTGTTTTCTGCTGAAATGCAACAAACTGAGAAATAAATAAATAACATTTCATATTTGTTTATATTTTATAAGCTGATCTCAGTGTTTTTATACTTAATTTGACAACTTTTATACTTTTAGGCCAAGAAAATAAAATCATTTGGAGCATTTAGAGCTTTCAGTTTGTAGAAAATAGTTAAAATTGGAGTTTTTGGAGACGTGTTTTTATGTTTGTTGATTAAAAAAAAGCTTTATTAACAAACTAAAACACAAAAACTCTTCAATTTGAAAACAAATAACTTTTAAAAAACAGTAAAGATGAAACTTTATTTCATATAAAAAGTTAAAATAAATAAATAATCTGCTGTTTCAGACTCTTTTCCTCCTTCTTCTTCTTCTTCTTCTGCCTTTTCTGTCGGTAATTGATTTAAAGTATCTTGAAAACCTTTGAGATTCACTCGGACTCACCGTAGCAACCACCTGTTTCTCACCTAGCAACCGCCCCGAACACCTTGACGACCGCAGAGAGCAACGAGAAGAGGGAAGGGGTCGTTACATCACCGAGCGAGGCGATGAAGGAGCCGACCTCCTCTTCGTTTCGTCTCTTCCCTCTCAGTCTGTCGCTCTTTAACTGACGTTTCATGTGTTTTCATTTGAGTCGCTGATCACGCCGGCGCCAGTTTCAGGACGTCGTAGCGTAAAAACAAAGTCGCATGAAGCGCCGCTGTCGACTTCTGTCCAGAGTGCTGGCTTCAAACTCCACGCCAGTTTTTGTTTGGTGTTGATAGAGCGAATAAAAACGGAGATACGTCGATATAAAAGTCGTGTTTATGCGGGAAAACGTGCGAGATGAGACGGTAGCATTTATTTTATATCTTCGTCAAAGAGTGTCGCAGCTAAAAAGTAAAAAAAACACCTGTTGTTACATCTGCTTTTTATTGTAAACAGATGTTTATAGACTGATTTTATCTCAGTGTTTCCATCATATGTTCACATTTGCAGCCTTTAAAATGCTCATAAAAGTCAAAATACTATAAATTTCCAATCGGATTTTATGTATTTTGTGTGTTTTTTGGCTTCAATATGATGATATAAGTATGTTAAAGTGAAAAAATAACTATCTGGTCATATAGACGATGTCATGCTGAACAAAAAGACACCAAACATCAGCATGTTAAACTAAACAGCCGCAGACTGCTGAGGGTTAAACTGTCATAACACCTTTTAGCTAACGTTATTTAATGTAAACTGTAGTTTCTGATGCAGTGATTGGCAGGTTCAGGCAACCTAAAACATTACATGAACGTTGCTGCTCTAGAGGGAGGGGATAAATCAGCAGCAACGTGGCACAATTACATGAAACATCTGCATTTCTTGACATCTGTTGGTTTCCTCTAATAAAAGAATCGCCGTTTCTCGTTCAGCCGCTCGTCTTCGGCTTCCTGTTTCTCCACAAGAAGCTCGAGATTCGGCGTCAGAGTCATCGGCTTGCAGTCGCGTACGCGCTTCTACGGCTCCCTGAAAAAACAACTCGAGTGTGCAGCACACTTGCACACTTACACAAAATAGAAAAGTTTCACTCATAACCACTAATGAAGTTTTTCTTAAAGTTTCTGATCGCCATGAAAACGTTTGTCTTTGTTCGTTTTATCGGTAAAAGTTGCAGCTTTTGAGCATTTTTAATTTGACTCAGTGTGCTGTGAAGCATCTATAAGTGTCTGTAATCGTCTTTGGATGCTGTTTGGAGACCGACAGCAAATAAATGACTGTGCACATCTGGAATAAGGTGTTATATATATATATTTATACTGTCTGTTTTTCAGATGGTTATTGTTAGTTTTGCTTGTTATTGAGTAGAAGCTTTAAGATCTGGATTGTTTTCCACCTCTGTTTAGGAATTATCTGCATTTACTGCCTTATTATTCAGTTATTTCTCATTATATTATCATATTTATAATTCCTAAACTCGCGGCTTTGACCTTGTTTACGTTTATGTCACTAGTTTGTGTATTTTACTGTCTGACCTGAGCACTTTATTCCTCCTGTTCACGTCCTCACAGCGAGACGAGCAGACAGGTGTGACTGACTGTTGTCCCGGTTGATGCTGTCAGTCAGAAACGGCTGGAAGTAGGGCAAAGTGTGTGTGTGTGTGTGTGTGTGTGTGTGTGTGTGTGTGACAGATGGTGTTTAGTTGGACTCATGTCACTCGCAGAAAACAAACTCCTTCACGGTTTAGGGAAACAGAAACGATGCTGTTGAACGTTATATTATATTATATATATATATATATAACTCTGTGGGTTTTCCTACATTTCCCATGATGCTTTTCACCAGCTTGTAGTAAAAAGGTGGGGTTTTTTTACAAGTCATGGCTGTTTTTTGTTGTTTAAATTGAACATTTTGTCCGTTTTATGGCTCTCGTCTGTCGGTTCTCCACAACTATTCGGTTTCAGTTTCCCATAAAATTATTGTTAGATCGTTTAATTTTCCACTGAAGGAACGAGTGCTGCTGACGTTCACGATCCTCTGACTCTGTGTTTAGATTCATCTCGAGCTGTGTTTTTCTAGTGAAACATCTTGTTTTGGATGGACCGTCCTAACTCTGTTGATCACAGACCTGCCAGCATGACTGCAGATGTTTAGATGTTATAACACTAGCGTCTCTCTCACTCTCTCTGTAATGTTTGGATTTATTTCTGAGTCTTCTGTTGAGTGCAGAAGAAACCCAAAGAGCTTCCCGACCATCGGTGAACTCCCCCCCGGGGGGGGAGAACTTCTGCACTTCCAGCCAAGTCAAGTAAAAACTTGTATTTATATAACTCAGTATCACAAATCACAAATTTGCCTCGGGGAGTTTTACAATCTGCACAGCGATAGACGCTTTATTTTGAAAAAGAAACCCCCCTCCTTCCTCCCTCCTCCTTCCTCTCCCCAATAACCTTTAAGAGAGTAAAAATGGAAGAAACCTCAGAGGACAGATCCTTTTCCCAGGACAAGAAATAGATGTTGTTTTGCAAACCGAGATAACAGAATTACAGAAATACGGCGGCATGGGAACGAAAAACAGGAGAGGAACGAAAAAATTAAAGATAAATTGATATCAGAGAAGAGAAGAGGACGCTGCTGCTGCTGCTGCTGCGTTCAGGTGTTAAAAGTGACTCTCAGAGGAGGGAAAAGTTTAAAGTTTTGTTAAAAAATGTATACATATATCCACATATTTGTGTCTAGGAGGAAAAGAAACGTAGAAATGTGATTACAGATGGTTGTTGATGGTCAGGACAGCGAAGGGACGAGCCGCTCTCTCTCGCTACGTGGAGCGATTGCAGATGTAAACATCGACATTTTACTCACTTTTTATGACTTTAATGAGAAAAGGAAATGCTGCAGCAGTATGTAAGGAGCTGTAAAAGGAGAACTGTTAAAAAAAAAGAAGCATAAAGTCAAAGTTTCTTAACCTGAGTGAGTAAAAAATGAGCATCTGAAGCGTAAAAGTCAAAGTTTGGAGACACAATAACGATCAGATTTGCTCTAAATGTTCAGTCTGAAGCTTTAAATCTGGTGTTAACGTGAAGCTGAGAGGGAAAGAAAGTGGTGAAACGTTGGTTAACATTTAAAAAAAAAAGGAGAAAAGGTCCTAAAATGTCACTTTAAGACGTCCACAGGTGGATTTTCACAGCTTTTAGAGACTAAAGTGAGTAAAAAATGAGCAGATTTTCACCGTCTGAAGCGTAAAAGTCAAAGTTTTTTAACACAAACGGACGTCAGGAGACACGATAACGATCAGATTTGCTCTAAATGTTCAGTCTGAAGCTTTAAATCTGATGTGTTAACGTGAGGAATCGAACTCGTGACCTGCTGCTGCTGCTGCTGCTGCTGCTGCTATTGATCTCTGATCAGGGAAGAACAACTGGGTTAACATGTAAACCAGGACAAACACTCTGGACCCGAGTTTCTGGGTTACTGAGCACACATCACTCACACACACACACACACACACACACACACACACACACACACACACGCACACACACACACATATATAACAACACACACTGGATGAGTGACACGTGTTTGGGAGCCTCGGGGGGGAATCTGAATATTGATTGGCCTGGAACAGTTATCCATCCGTGATGTGTGTGTGTGTGTGTGTGTGTGTGTGTGTTTAGATGAGGAGATAACACACACACACACACACACACACACACACACACACACATCATCATCAGCAGACAAATGGAAAGGGAGGGAAGTGTGTGTGTGTGTTGTTGCTGTTGTTGGTCGATTATCTTGTTTCCCCTCCCTCCCTCCCTCCCTCCCTCCGTCCGTCCACACACACACACACACACACACACACACACACACACACACACACACACACACACACTCTCTGGGTAGCAGGTCAGAGCTGGTGTTTGTCTGAGTGGCTGAACGCAGATCAATCAATCGAGCCGGCGGGCCAGAGAGAGACACTGAGCATGCTCAGAACAACTGAGTAACTCTCTCAGTGTGTGTGTGTGTGTGTGTGTGTGTGTGTGTGTGTGTGTGTGTGTGCGTGATGGTGTCACAGATAAACAATCAGCCTGCAGCTTCGTTGGTCTGCTGCTGAATATTCACCTCATCACCTCACATAATATCACACTTTCATCTATAGTTTTTATTTTTTATCTTTAACACTAACCGTGAACTCTCCGTCCGCACACGCGATGACATCACAGGCCTCGCAGGCAGACAGGTTGGAGACAGTTCGTCCAGATTAATCTAAACGACTTCATCTGGAGGTAAAAAAAAGTAGAACGAGGGATTATGACGAGGGGTAAAAACCGGGCGTGTGCACGAGAAGAGTCCTTCAGGATTAACTGTGTGTGTTTTTTTCTTAAGTGTGTTGAAATATGTGCACAGTTTCAACTTAGAAACACACACTGTCGACCCAGAAAGACACATTTAAATAATAAAAGAAAACAAAGGGCGAGGTTAGAGAGGGGCGGAGTTATAACTGACGTCCTTCTGCTTTATTTAAAAGCCTATAGACTATAAAGAGACGTCGGCTTGTGGAGGAAGGCTTTACTGTACTGTACTGTACCGCAGCGTATCGTATCGCACGCCGTGTGATTTTATTTTTAAAGGCCGTCAATCCTCGGTTGACATTTAAAGAGACGTCCACAGGTGGATTTTCACAGATCTTTGGAGACTAAAGTCAGTAAAAATGACCAAATTTTAACCATCTGAACGCTGCTTTGACCTCCGAACGGACGAGAAACACATTTTAAACAACTGCAATTTCATGTTTCCTCCTTCCTGAAGCAGCTTCAAACTCTCCTCTTCCTCTTCTTCTTCTTCTTCTTCTTTTTATGTGTTTGGATGCATCTTTGCTTGTATATATATACATATTTGATTGATTTTGGAGACTAAAGACGACCTGAATCAGTAAAAATGAGCAGATTTTAACCATCTGTACGTTGCTTTGACCTCCGAACCGATGAGAAACGCTGCACCTTAAATAAAAAACACACATTTTAAACAACTGCAATTTCATGTTTCCTCCTTCCTGAAGCAGCTTCAAACTCTCCTCTTCCTCCTCTTCTTCTTCATTTTATATGTCTGGACGCACAGAAACGGATGGATTGATAATCTTTGCTTGCATATATATACATATTTGATTGATTTTGGAGACTAAAGACGACCTGAATCAGTAAAAATGAGCAGATTTTAACCTTCTGAACGCTGCTTTGACCTCCGAACAACTACAATTTCATGTTTCCTCCTTCCTGAAGCAGCTTCAAACCCTCCTCTTCTTCTTCTTCTTCTTCTTCTTCTGTGTTTGGATGCATCTTTGCTTGCATATATCTATCTATCCAAGCACTTTCAGTAAAGATGGAAGACAATCAGGATGAAATATCGGCTCCAAAAACCGTCGAGAAAGTGACAACAGCTGCTCCGTAACAGATGTAAACGTTCGGAGAAGAGTTATAACTCAACTTCTGGACGCATATCGGTGTCATTCGGTGTGACTTACACTTCCTGACGATGTCATTATCGCCGATGTCCGTCGCCAATAAACCTCCATAAATCTGCCTTAACAAAAAAAAAAAACTTGGCTGAGAGTCATCATCACATTTTTTTAATCTAGTGATAGTCGTCCGTACGTCCGTGGCGACGCTCCACGACAACAAACAGCTGATTCAGCCGACTTTTTATATTTTAAAGACGATTTGCCAAAAAAAAAATGTAAACAAATAACTCAGAAAGAGAAGAAGAGCAGATTTTATGGGGTAAAACTTCATACTGAGCTGATAGAAGGAAGTAGGAGGAGAAAAAAAACACTTATGGTCAGTGGTTGCCGTGACGACGATATAATCCCCCTTTTTGTGAAGTCGGGCGTTTAGTAAAAAGCCGTTTGACGAGGCTGACGGTAAAGTTTTCAGCAGCGGAGTCACTTTAAAGTAAAACCTTCCTTTCTCGAGGGTCAAAGGTCGACGCCCGCGGCGCTACGTTGCCGCACGTGGTACTGGTTATCTCCTAGTTACCGTTGCCCGCGGAGACCAGGTGTTGGGTGATTGATGAGGGGGCCTTTTTTTTTTTTTTTTTTTTTTTTATCCTTTTCTCTCCTGCTAATGGACAGGAAGTGACCACCCACAACCTCTGACCTCACTGACCCCCGCAGCATGCTGGGTAACAAGCTGAGTACCTGTCACACACACACACACACACACACACACACACACACACACACACACACACTCAGTAATGAGGCAGTGAAGCCAGCAGCTCTCCTCTGCGCTCTTTCATCTTCCCCTTTCTCTCCGTCCTGCTGTTTTTCCTCCCACTCGCCCAGGAGGATTGTGGGAAGGGGAGGTTAGGGGGAGGGAGGGGGGGGGGGGTGATTTTTTGGCGGAGTTTTTTCGGGCTGACCCTTAGAGGTCAGCGGAGAGGAGAGTTTCCTCCTGCGTTCGGCTTCAGCAGCAGCTGAGCGTCCGCCGCCGTGCCTTTGAGCAAAACGCAGAGCTGATGTGCTGCAGCTCCTCAGAGGTCAAAGGTCAACTCTAGGATCAAATACTTCAGTGAAACATCAGACTACAGACTGTTAGGGATTGTTTTAAAGCAGGGATTCGGGTTTTATTTGCCCTGAACTGAGTCTTCCAGGCTTTATGAACCTTATAGAGCGTGTGTGTGTGTGTGTGTGTGTGTCTCTCTCTTTCTCTCTCACACACACACACACGTAGCATATAGATAAATATAAACGCTCAGGGTACTGTACATTTACCTGCAGGTTACCATAGCAACAGCGGGGATGTTTGAGGGCTCTGTTAGCCCGTTTAAACTGACTGGTGAGAGCAATCCAAGCGTGATGTTAAACTGACCACAAAAACACTCTGAAACATTAATGAGGGGCTTTTAAACGGCCGCACGGCGAGCGGACGCGGCGTTACGAGGCTGAGATCGGACTCCCAGGTGTCCCTCCAACGCAGGAGCCGTTCCAGGAAACTTCTGAAGAACTCTGAAGGACTAGGAGGAAACAGGGTCTAAATTTAGTTCCTCAACTGTAGATCCTGCCCCCCCCTCCTCACCCCTCATATAAAGTCTCCCAGGAGGTAGTTCTTCCTGAAAGTATCGGGAGGAGAGAGAATAAAACTGTTAAAGCAGAAGTAACCGACTCTAATGTTTCCGTTTTCTACTTTTGCATCCGTTCAAATGTCAGTAAATGCAAATTGTGTCCAAAAAAAAAAAAAAAAGCTGCAGCTTCGAGTCCAGTTTCAGTTTCAGATCTTATCGTCTCTTGCAAGTGGAACAGGAAATGGACTGTTTAGATCCAGACGCTCCTTTTCATCCACAGAGCCTTAAAGTTTTATTTAAATGTATTGAAATCCGCTGAGTCATATTTCGGGAGGGAGGCAAATGTGGAAAAGAATAAACGGCTCGTTGTGTCAGCTGATAATTGTGTCAGTTAGCGGAAATGCTAGTGGAAACCAATGGAAACGCGGTTAGCATTGCTTAAACTAGCAGATGAGGATATGTATATATATGTGTGTGTGTGTGTGTGTGTGTGTGTGTGTGTGTGTGTTGGCGACGCTGACAGTTTACCAAACAGACAAGCCGTCAATCTCACCGCCGTCCAATAGCCGATGAGGTTGTGGGCGGGGCTTAAAATGATTAATCTGTTCCCCAAACAAGCAGCATCATTAATTAACCCCAGCAGGTAAACAATAAGTGCTGTGTGTGTGTGTGTGTGTGTGTGTGTGCACATGTGTGTGTGTGTGTGTGTGTGTGTTTTCCATACAAAATGAATGTGAGGTCCCCCAGAAAGCTGCCTGTTAATTATCCAATTTAAACTGATGAAACTGAAACTTGAACCCCACAAATGAATTAATTTGCCTAATTGTTGCTGGCTCTGTGTGTGTGTGTGTGTGTGTGTGTGTGTGTGTGTGTGTGTGTGTGTGTGAGAGAGAGAGAGAGAGAGAGAGAGAGTGTGTCCTTCTTAATTTGGTGTTAATCAGCCAAACTAAATACACTCACGGCTAAAATATTTCTGCAGAAAAACAAGGAAATTATATATGTACAGTATAATTACGAATAATAAAACTGACTGTAGAAACTTTTCAGTTAATTCTGATAACAGACCGGAATAAACCGGCGCTAATGGCTGTCTGGAAGATATAAAATCAGTCTAAAAACAGAAGATATGATTGGAACATTTGCAGCAGAGTACATTATTTATAATTAATGTGTGAAGGAAAAAAACAGCAGAACGGTCCTTTAAACATGTTTCATTGTCTCGTTTATAAGCCGTTAGAGCCACAGAGGCTCGTTAATGAAGCGCTGACGAGTTTCCGAGGCGTTCAGAGGACACACGGAGAGACGTCAACAGGCTGACCTTTGACCTGTTGATGTTCTTAATATTGGCTTTTTTTTGTAATATAACATGTGATCTAAGAACCGAGGCTGACCTCACACACACACACACACATCTCTCTGACACACGCTCTAATGAGACGGCGGAAGGGGTCGAGAGGTCGCGCTCCGGCTCTTTGGTCGGCGGGTGGTGACGGATTCCTGTCTGTAGAGGAGGTCAAAGGTCAGCAGACACATAGGGGGTCAGAGGTGAAGTGGCGAGACGGCGAGCCGAGACGAGAGTTTGTTGTCGGTTTTTTTAATAGTTTGCGTGTCCGTAGCAGCGAATTAAAGCGTCCTGCTGTGTTTAAATCGATCATTTCAACTCTTCAAATGTAAGATTTTAACAAATGTAACAGTCGGGGAAGCTACGACGTGGATATGTGGCTCTTTAAATCCTGTTTAGGGACGCAGAAAACGCTTGAACCGGCCCTTTAGAGGAGTGTATGTGTGGGATTTACAAGGACAACACTGTCAGTCAGAGGCTGGTGTCTCGTCTGACTCAGCACATTGGCACTCTCTCTCTCTCTCTCTCTCTCTATCTCTATATATATATATATATCTCCGTCCTGCAGTGTGAAGTGTAGCTCGCACGCCCCGGGCAGTTCCCTCCAGACCCTCCAGATCCACTCAGACGTGACTCAGAACTGAAGAAATAGGAAACAGGAAGTGAACTCAAATCATATATGAAGCGGTTACAAGCAAGAGTCCAGACAACAGCGACAAATTAGATTCTTTCTTTTTTTTTTAAACTCTCTCTCTCTCGCCAGCCTGCGACGGATCTGAATATCTGTCGGCTCGAACAGAATGTGCGAAGCCGAGGAGGGACGGAAAGTGACAGAACAACAATCTGAGCAGCAACAATGAGTCCCGCAGTTTGACAGGAACACAGTTTGTTCGACAAGATTATCAAATCGGGGCCCCCTCTGTTCATCATTTAACCACTGAATATGCGACAGAAAAACCTCGACTGATGCTGATCTTTAGCAGGAATTAAACTTAAATAGTGCAGACACTCACAGACACTCGTAGACTCACAACATGCACATGCAAACACATCCAAATGAGGCTCAGCTCAGACCGCATGCTGGCTGACCTTCACTAAAGCCGTGCCACAGATCCCTGCAGAGCGGCCTTTCGTTCATATTTTAATTTCACTTTCTTTTCTGGAGATATTCAGATGCAAACTCGACGGTTTATACTCTCGTAGATGTCGTCGTCTTCGCTCTCGATAAACTTCAGCGCAGTGCAGGGAGGAAAATCTCATACACGAGTGCCGGTTTTCGGGACGTGCTGCAGAGGAAATAAGAGCGATGCGTGTGTCAGGGTCTGTAGTTTTCAGATACTCCAACCTGTGTGTGTGTGTTTCTGTTTTAATGAGTAGAGACGTTATGTGCACGTGTGTGTGTGTGTGTGTGTTACCATGTTACCGTTCCAGGTCCACTTTATAAAAATACATCTTTGTTCTTTGATGAGAACGATATAAAAAGGCAGACTGTGTTTGTCTTTGATACAGATATAGTGTTATATAATCCTGCAAAACAAAAGAAGAAGCCAATTAAAAAAAAAAAAAAAGGTTGAAAAAATAAAAATAAAACCTGTAGGAGGAAATAAAAACCAGCCCGAGTCGGCGGAGTCTAAATCCCTCATTACTACCTACTACCCTCCCTCCCTCCCTCCTCCCCTCCTCCTCTGACCCTCCACCTCCCCCCTCTAGACATTTAACTGCCCCCTCTCCTCCCCCCTTTCCTCCCCTCTCCCCCCTCCCTCCTGCTACTCTAACTACATCCTCCTTTCATCCAAATGGTTTCCTTTTGTGGTTCAGCCCATTTGTTTCTCAGCAGGCTGCTCAGTAGGAGAGCAGGTAACTCCTCCTCCTCCTCCTCCTCCTCCTCCTCCTCCTCCTCCTCCTGCACCCCATCCTCCCTAAAAATGCATTTACAGTTCTGTTTAAACCAGATTTAATGACGCGGCTCCCACGATGTCCGACTAACCTGTTGACTCGGTTGCGACGCTAAACGCAAGAGTAAGTCCTCTGTTGAGTAGAGGGAAAGAAAAGAAGCAGGTGGAGTGGAGGGTGCTTCACTTCCTCCTCCTCCTCCTCCTCCTCCTCCTCCTCCTCACACAATACAGTCGACACAAGGGTCACATGACCAACAGAAGTGGCTGTCTGTTAGCTATTGTAAGAGAAGAGAAGACACAGACTGAACAATGCCAGCTTTTTCTTTTTCTTTAGATAACGAATCTGAACCAATTAACCTCTTAATTATTCTACATCAGCTCATTTAAGTCATTAGCTGGGATTTGTTTGAATATTTGAGACTTTTATTCCCACTTAAACGACGTTAAACAGCTAGAAAGTCGTCATACATTCTTGGAAATCCATCTCACACATGACCTGAACGTTGCATTAATATCTTTTTTTTTTTTATTTGATTGATGAGAGGAGGCGCTCGATAATCTGCTCCACCCTGCGAGGAGGAGGAGGCGGCGGCGGCGCAGGGTGAGATTTTGGAAGCTTTAACGGCTCGTCTTGCCAGCAAAAAGAAGTGAAGTGGAGAGCTGAAACTGCCCTTGGAAAAAAAAAAAAGAGTGAGTCAAACTTTCTGCAGCAGAGTAAAGCTGTTCACTCTTTCACACCTTTTTTATTTATTTTTTTTGCACAAATTGTGATTCAAAACTTGAGAGAAATGGTTTTACTATCACAGGATTTTCCCTCCTCGTGTGTGTGTGTGTGTCGTCTCCACGTTTCCAGCAGCTCGGTTCACAATATCTAAAGAAATCAATAAAACAAATAAAGCGATTATTAAGACAACAAACTTCATTTTAAATCACTAGTTTCCGCTGAAATGTCAAATCTTGCTCGGTTAGTAGCGGTCAGTTGGCTCGACGGTAACCTCGGCCCGCTCCTGTTGGTCATGTGACCCCCCAGCGGCCTCGCAGGTCGTCCTGCAGCAGCGCCGGCTTTATCGCTAACGTCAGCAGGAAGCAGCGAGAGAGAGAGAGAGAGAGAGAGAGAGCTATTAACGACTGCAGCGTTAGCATTGCTACAGCTACACTAATGATGAGAGTCTGTATGTGAAAATGTTTCTGAGAGCCGGAGATGCTGCTGCTGCCTCATGTTCCTGAACACACACACACACACACACACGCACACACACACACACACACACACACACACTCATTCAGCTCGTTCCGTCCTGTCTTCCTGTATCTATATTTAGCCTCCGTTCGATCCTCGCCGCATGTCAAGCAGTCGATAAAATCAGCCGCTCGCCGTCGGACACTGTGTCTGAACCTGATCCACCCCCCCTTCCTCCCCCCCTTCCTCCTCCTCCTCTTCCTCCTCCTCCCCCCTTTCATCCTCCAGCAGGAAGCGGTGGCGTCTGTCCCAACACTTCCTCCTCTTCTTCCTCCTCCTCCTCCTCCTGCTCCTCCCGTCTGTCTCTCTGTGCGGATGATAAACGAGCGCTCGCTGCTTTGAATGGAGCGATGTCAGATGTGTCCGCTCAGGTGTCGCCGTTTAATATCAACAAGCAGCAGGCGGTGATGGAGAGGTCAAAGGTCACAGCTCTGCACTTATGAAGCTTCTGCATTTTCGGGTTTTTTTGTTGACGCTGTCAGAAATGTGATAATTCTACTTTCTGTTTGTTATTGAGATGGTGGTGGTGGTGGTGGACAAAATAATAGGAACGGCCTTCTGTGAGCCCCTTCAGGAGTCGCTGATCACGCCGGCGCCAGTTTCAGGACGTCGTAGCGTAAAAGCAAAGTCGTATGAAGCGGCGCTGTCAACTTCTGTCCAAAGTGCTGGCTTCAAACTCCACGTTAGTTTTTGTTTGGTGTTGATAGACCGAATAAAAACGGAGATACGATGATATAAAAATCATGTTTATTCGGGAAAACGTGCGAGATGAGACGGTAGCATTTATTTTATATCTTCATCGAAGAGTGTTGCAGCTAAAAAGTAAAAAACACCTGTTGTTACATCTGCTTTATGTTGTAAATAGATGTTTATAGACTGATTTTATCTCAGTTGCAGCCTTTAAAATGCTTCGTTGAACATGTTTGTGTTTCTTAAAGTCAAAATACGACAATTTTCCAATCGGATTTTATGCATTTTGTGTGTTTTTTGGCGTCAATATGATGATATAAGTATGTTAAAGTGGAAAAATAATTATCTGGTCATAAAGATGATGATGTGCTGAACAAAAAGATACCAAACATCAGCATGTTAAACGTTTTTTAAAGTGATATACGAAGGCAAATTCAGAAGTATAGCCAGACTGCTGAGGGTTAAATGACATGACGGTTTCTATTATTGCTTTTATAAAAACAATAATAGTTCTTGTTAGCGTTGATAATTGAATCTGGATGATGCGGCGCACCTTTTACTGTGTTTTTGTTTTTTTTGCTGTTTGTTTGTTGTTAAACTTTTAAGCACAAACAAGTTCAACAAGTTCAAACTCTGTTAACTCAACTCGACGCTTCCTGTGGCGTGACCACAGAGAGCCGCCACGCCTCGTTTTCAAAGAATTTAATGAATAATCTGAAACGTTTAACCACATTTAACAGTCGCCTACGTGACGACCTGACAGCCTTCAGGAGGTAAAACACAGTCGTACATCATGGAGAGATTTATAAACAGGTAGCTGTGCTTTAAACTCTGGGAGTCAGTGAAGGCACCTGAGAGCTGGTGCGATGCGTTCAGGACTCTTTGAATGAGCTGTAAATATTAAACGTTGCAGGTTTGACTAACGCTGATGCAGCCAGAGATCATTTTATGTTGCTTTTTTACTGCAACGATACGTTTTGTGACTTTTCCAATAAGTAGATTTTCATGACGTAGACATTTAACAACACAGAAAAACCAAAAACTCAAACTTAACTTAACTTAAACGCCAAAGCTAGCTCAGTTGAAAGGTTAAAACGCACGTCAAGCGAATGCGACGTCCACCGTTCGATCCCTGCATACATGTTGGAGCCCCAAATCTGAACCACCAACCACCTGTGGGACCACCTGAGCAACAACAGCGACATAACAGACGGCTGTTTATTGGCCAGAAGGTAGAAAAACACGCACAAACGAAGCCCTGGGTTTTGACTTGCAGGCAGCATCTGACATCACATGGGTATATAAATGACAGAAAAAAAGCCTGACATGTTTCCTTTAATGTTTACTCACTCCAAAAAAAAGAATTCTTCTTCTATGGTGCTGATGGATGGATGGACTCTGAGTGTGCTGCTGTGTGGTTGACATGCAGCCACTTTGTCTTCTTTCCCTCCTGCTGCTGCTGCTTTTTTCCTTCGACAGCCAGCCGAGCAGCTATAACAAACTGTCACACACACACACAAACACACACACATATATTTATATATATATATAAATATACACATAAACCATATATAAATCCGTCCTTTCAGCTGACTGTGTATAGCGGAGCAGCTGTGCAAAACCTGCTCTGCCACTTTCACTAGTGTATATATGTGTGTGTGTGTGTGTGTGTGTGTGCAGTATCACCACACACACACACTTGAGTAATTAATTTTCAACATGGCTGGGTTTTTGCAGTGTGTGTGTGTGTGTGTGTGTGTGTAGTAGGGGAGGGAGCTGCCGTCAATACTAATTTGGTACAAGAGAAAACAAATGTATTTAATCCCTGGATGTCTTGTCCTGTTTCTCTCTCCCTCTCTCTCTCTCTCTCTCTCTCTCTCTCTCTCCGTTTCCCCCCCTCAAGCCATCCACCTGACTCGCCCCCTCGCTCGCTCGCCTGTCCCCTCCCCGCCCCTCGCGGGCCGATAGCCATTAGCGCTGCAAAGGGAATTTTAATGCAACGCCGGCTTCAGTGGGAAGGAATGAATATTTAAAACACACTCTGACTGGTGCAATAAAAGGAAGAATGACACATCCTTCATTTGGAGAGAGCGCACACACACAGACACACACAGACAGGAGAATGCGTATTTATCTGACAATCTGTCTGGTTTCACCAAACCGGTTCAGCTGGTCTGACTGGAGATCAGTCTGCTGCTGCTGCTGCTGCTGTTTGTTTTTGTCTCCGCTGCCGCTGCTGCTGCTGCTGCGTTCACGTCCTGTCTAGAGTGTAAAGATGAGAAAGGTTCCCATGGTTACAACTTGAAAGCCTTCACATCGGGGCGTCACACAATTCGAGATCGCCCTCCCGCTGCTTTTTCACTCAGCACCGGAGTGCCCTAAGTCACATTTCTCCCGTCTTGTGGCTCTCTAAGTGCTTCCCCGACACTGTAATGTGTGTTTCTGCCAGTTCACCATCCACAACATAGTTACTGCGAGTATGATTGAAATGTGTTTGTTTTGCTACTTGCTCTCTTAAGAGACTTTATGCTTCTCCTCTGCAACAATTCAGAGGTGAAATATTCCACTTTTTTATTGTACTATAGCTTAGCGTAGCGTAGCAGAGATTAGCATAGCAAAGCAGTGACACATAGCTTAGCGTGCTTAGCAATGAGACGTAACATAACAGTGATTCACAACACTGATTGATTGATTGATTGATTGACCTCAAATTGGACGTTCAGCACAATACAAAACAAGTGATAACATTATATTACAACATAATAACAGTTTACGTTATGTAACAGTTGACAAAGTGACACGCGGCGAAGGTGACAGATAACTTACCGTCACGTGACGTCGCCATATTTTAAAAAGTCTCTGACTGAGCGCCGCTTGATTCAGCTGAAATATTAAAGTCGTATCAATCATTCAACACGGTGAACGGGATTCACGACCAGCTCTTCTACCGATATGTGAGCAACAACTAAGACTGAGTTAAATATTTACACATATGACTTTAACTGACTTACGCTCCAGTATTTTATTTTATTATTTATTTTTTTACATTGTGGTTTTGCTGCAGCTGTTTTGGCTCCCGCAGAGGATTGAATTAAACATGAAACTGTCAGCACTTTGATGATTTACCACTAACCACAAACTAATTTGGTTTTTAGCTCATTTCCATCTTTATTTACATGCAGAGTTTTTTTGTTTTTTTTTTTTGGACTCTGGCTAGTCTGCAGTGGATTTCATCGCACCGATAATGCAGATGTCCGTTTGTGTTGACAATTCTTCCAGAAAAACATATCTGAACTTACAAGAATGTGTTTTAAATTATGCAGAAAACCTGTAGAATATTTTTTCAGCCTTAAAAACAAACAAACTTTATTAAACTTTGAAGCGACTTCGAGGCAAATTTAAAGCACAAATTAAACGGATACACTTTCCCTCAGAAATGTACAGTTTGTTTTTTTTGTACCTTTTTTTTTTTTTTTTTTAAACACACAACAGAAAACAGAAGAGAGCAACAGGTGAGCTGAAATGATCGTCTGTTGTTATGGAAACAAGGTTGCACTGTCAGCCTTTTTTTTTTTTTTTTTTTTTTTTTTTACCCTCCTCAGAAAAAACGCCTCAGGCAGCGCTTTCTCCACAAAACACAAAAACAAACTCACCTGTTCTGAATTCAACACATTTGAATCCTTATATAAAAATATATATATATATTTATTTGAATTTAGATTTAAAAGATGTTTTAAAAACACCTGTGGAGGACGGACGGAGGGAGAGGAGACGCTGCTGGTTCGAACAGGTGGTGAAACAGTAATCTGATTTCTCAAACACGTTAACAAGAATCCTGTTTTTGTTTTTTTAAAGAATCAGTTATGAAGATCAAGATAAACCACTTATATGTTCTTCCTGAAGTTTCAACCAGATAGTGATGCTTTTCTATAATGTGATAAATCAGTTTATTTTTCTTTATTTTCATATTTAAACTTGTTAATTATGTGAGAAGTTGTGTGGAGAGAGATCTGACAACTATTTAGCCGTGACACTGGTTGATTATTGATGAATCATTTGATCTATTAAATGTCAGAAAAACATCTCTAAAAATCACAGTGACATCTTCGAACTTTCTTGTTTCGTTCGACCAACAAACCTAAAGATATTGAGTTTACTGTCACTTACTGAACAACAAACAAAAGCAGCAAGTCACAGTTAAAAAGCTGGAAACAATGAAAAAAATAACTTAATTGGTTGATTAGTTGATATCAATTCATTCTCTGTTGACGGACTAATCGATTTATTGCTTCACCTGAATCTCTTTGCCTCATTTTTATGTGACACTGTGTCCTAACAGCATGCGAACATCCGACTATCGTGTTACATCGGTCGCTCTTTTGTTCACACTGAATCTGTTAAATATGCACCTTTGTTACATCATGTAAACAAAACACACACCTATCAGCTCAAGATCAGACTGGAGACGTAACCACGCGAGGAAAAGATGCTATCCTACGCTTATAGGATAGCATCTTTCTCATCACCGAAGCCAACAGCATCTTAAACATAAGCTTCCAGCTCTCTGCGATCTTCCTCCAGCCAGCTGCCGCCTTATTTTAGGTTTCTGTAGTCGCAGCCGGTCAGGAGATCAGCTCTGCTTCTCTGGCCTCAGCTCTGAAGTCCAACCCCTCCCATCTGAGAGAGCTGGACCTGAGTGACAACAAGCTGCAGGATTCAGGAGTGAAGCTGCTGTATGCATGTTACTGTTGTAGCTGCTGGAGGTGGAGCTAGTTTCACCTACTTTATATACAGTTAGCTAGTTTAGTCCACTGGTTCCCAATCTAGGGGTCAGGGCCCCTCCAAAGGGTCAGCAGATAAATCTAAAGTTCATCCATGTGTGTGTGAATGTAGCAGAAACACTGAATTTTATGACACTGACGGGAAAGAAAAGTGTTTGATTTGGATGAAAAGTGTCAACGTGCTTCAGATTTTTTTTTATTATTCATGGCATCTGTGAGACCTGGTTCAGAGGAAACCTGATGACTCGTGTTGCTGTTAACATACCGACACACAGACCTGGTTTCTGATGTCGCTTCCCATGAAACAGATGAGAGAGAGGAACGCTGCTGGACTGGATCCCCGTGTGTGTGTGTGTGTGTGTGTGTGTGTGTGTGTGTGTTTTTCGAGTGAAACTTCATAGTTTCACAGTGACTCATCGCAGGTCAAAGAGTTTAACTATGAGTGTATGTGATGGACAGATAATGAAATAAGCGAGCCGCTGCATTTGAATGAAGCCTGAATAACAGCTACCAGCAGGGAAAAGAGAGAGAAAGTGTGTGTGTGTGTGTGTGTGTCTCTTGTTAGCACCGTTAGCACTGACGAAGCTTCAGTGAAACCAGAGATCATCAGAAAATCGTTGAGGTATGAAAAAGACAATTTACAGTTTCGATTGATCTGGTCTCTGGAGATTATCTGTGTGTGTGTGTGTGTGTGTGTGTGTGTAAGGTGATCCCTTCCATGCGTATTGGGTGATAGATCGGCTTTCGTGCAGTGTGTGTGTGTTTTCCGGACGCTCGGCTTCCTGCGCAGAAGGGAAGTCGAGGTTGAAAAACTGATCTCACGTCAGATTTCTGCAGAACTCTGAATATTAAAATGATACATGAGGACACATCCAACATACTCCTGTCCAACAGTCAAGTGCTATAAATGAGCGTGCAAGGTGTTTTTGCACTGATGGTAACCATAGCAACACAACTCACACTTCACATTACGCAACCAGCTAACTCACAGGTAGCTGCAGATTATTTCTATGTCGACTAATCAACCAGTAATTTCAGCTCTAGACTACAGGAGGAGGTTTTAATCTGACTTCTGCATGAAGCTTCAGCGTCCAAATGAGTCAAATCAAGTAGATATATTTCAACGTTGCAGTCTTTTTAGTGCCAAAGTCCCTCTTTTTGTTACTATACTTCCACCTCAGCTCCACAGGGAAACACAAAAGAGGAGAATTTGATGCTAAAAAGACTGTAAATGTGTCAGATATCCACTTGATATGACTAACTCAGACTGCTGAAGTCTCATATGAGCTTCACATACAAGAACAAGATCAAGAAGTTAACTAGCTGAAGGACTTTACTGCTTTTTCCACATATTAATGAATCCTCAGTTTCTACATCCTGACGGTTGCTGCTGTGCGAGGAAGTCGCTCCGAGTGTAAATGAGCATCTCCCTCTCTCCGTCTCTTCACTCTTTGTCGTCTGTCGTTAACGGAGAGATGGAAGCTGCTTCATTAAAAGCTGCTGGATGGAGCGCTCGTTCAGCTGACTCCCTTGGCATGCTGGGAAAATCTGCTGACGGCTGCACAGCCGACGGAGAGGAAAGAGGGAGAGAGAGACGCAGGAGGAGGAGGAGGAGTAGAGAGTTGAGGTGGAGAGAGGAGCGAGCGTCCTACATTCACACAAACAGTGGAGAGAAATAACAAAGATCTGTTCTGGTTCCTTCTTCTCGTCCTCTTTACAGCAGTGGAAAGTAACTAAGTATGAGTAATAAGTAATAAGATTTGACACAATGGATAATATAACAAGCTTTTAAAATACAACACATTGTTAAAGATGAAACCAGTGGTTTCCAACCTTTTTGGTTTTTGACGTCTTACAAAAAGCAGTGTGTAGTCGGGGTCACATTTCACATGTCTATGAGTTGTTAACAGCTCCACCAAATAGTGATTTTTCCCTCTAAACTTCTCACATGCTTTCATTTCAATAAATGTTCAAATGATCCAATATTTCAGCAAAAATCAAAGATTAGAGAAAAAGTCCAAAAACTGAAAACAGATTTGTGTATCAGAACTTTGTTTTTTCTTCTTTCCTCTCCCATTAATCATCTCACGACCCCTCAGATGTATCTGCTGACCCTTTGGAGGGGCCCCGACCCCTAGGTTGGGAACCAGTGGACTAAACTAGCTAAGTGTATATAAAGTAGTGTAAACTAGCTCCACCTCCAGCAGCTACAACAGTAACATGCGCACAGCAGCTTCCCTCCTGAATCCTGGAGGTCGTTGTAGTTCAGGTTCAGCTCTCTCAGATGGGAGGGGTTGGACTTCAGAGCTGAGGCCAGAGAAGCACAGCTGATCTCTGACAAACTGCAGTCACAAAATGTGAATAAAGAATAAAATGTAATTTATAGTCCAACTTATTTCCACCATCTTCCCTCCAAACTTCCTTGTCTGGATCTTTATGTAACATGTGGGCACAAAGGGTCAAAAGGTGAGACAGCGTGACGCTCTTCAGCTGGAGACAGAGAGACAGACAGGTAGCGTAGGTGGATCGACGGGCAGAATCGGAAATGAGATCTGCCCCCCCCCCCAGCCCCAACAAAAAAAAAAAATCCCAAAATGCCATTTTAGCAGTTTCAGTTTTGACAGCTGAAACGTTAGCCTGACAGGACGACAAACTGCAAGTCAGCGAATCGGGAGGCAGCGATCCTCTCTCTCTCTGTCATTGTATTCCTGTGTGTGTGTATATAAATACAGTCACATACCCAAAAAATGTCTCTCCCAGGCTGTTATGAGACGACAATGCTGTGACCACTGCTGTGTGTATATGTGTGTGTGTGTGTGTAGATGGAGCACTGCTATAATTGAATTTTACCTCTCAAAAAAGCTGTGACATTATTGTATTAGAGGAAGGATACGCTGCCTGGTCTCAGAGAGAGAGAGGGGAAGGAGGGGGATCAGATTGCAGGACTGTGTTGCACCAGCTGTTCTTGAACTCATCACTAAGTTTCCTTCCTCTTAGTAACAACTTACTGGTTTCAAACAAGCGATTCATTGAATCAGGTTTATTTAAAAAGCTAAAATACGGAAGCTCGCGTGTTTCAGCTTGAATATGAATATAAAAAATGGGAAACTGCTCTTCATAAATGATAGAAAAAAGAAGAAGAAGCTGTTGTAGAGACGTTATGTGATGATTGGTAACACTCTCGGTGTTGTTTACGTACGTTTGCTGTTTCAGATCTGCCAAAACGAAACATTACCGATGATCTCAACCATGTTAAACGATCCTTCTTGATCTTCTCGGAGTGTTTCCAAACCTGTATTGTTGCTGCACATTTATAAACATCTGTCCATCATCTGTTGCTCTGAGGTTTCCTCCGTTTCTTTAAAGGTTATTTTAAGATGGTGGTGGGATTGTTATCTGACCTGAGGGTCTTAGGATGAAGTAGAGCTGCTGTATTGCTGCACAGATTGTAAACCTTATATCGTGTAGTCCGACTTCTCAGCTGGTGAAGACGTGTTTCGTTCAGGAAATTCAGAAAGCAGTAAAAAAAAAAAACAGCTTTCCCCTCGCTGTTGTAGTTTGCTGCGGTTGCCGCGGTGACGAGGTGAGTTGAATCATCATAAACTCTGACGGTAGCTGCCGTCGCCACCGCTGACCTCGATGTCAAGGCAACCGCCGGCTGTCTGAAAGCATCTCGCTACTTTTATAACATATAAAGTTACATATTTACATATTTTTTATCTCTTACTTCGCCGACTCTGTAATCAAACAACCATCTCGAGTCGCCTGCAAGTTGTAAAAATGCAAATCTTCGCCATCTCTCACCCCCCCAACCTCCCTTCGTCCTCCCGTATATATATATATATATAACCCGAACGTGCCATCAAGTCCTGTTTCATTTCAAATGAGACCTGCACCTGTACAGTGTTGTGGATAATGATGGGTTTCCTCTGCTGGTGTGGCAGCAGAGAGGAAAATCACTACTGCAGGAGACGTAATGTTAGATACTTTTACCCCCAGAACATGTTGGACCTGCTGCTGTTTCTACAAAATAACCTTTTTCAGCCACAACGGCGCCGGTCAGTAAACTACACTCTCATTTCATTACTCTCCTACAGGCAGAAACACTGCAGGGCTGCAAGCGAGGGATGAATATACGCATTACTTTTCTCGATTAATTAGATGTTTGATATATAAAGAGACTAAAAATAGTAGAAAATGCTCATCAATGTCTGGGTTTGTCCAGATGAAGACAAAGAAAACAACAAAATATTCAGTTTACAATGAAATAAAGTAGTGGAGTAGAACTGATTTCCTGTCTAACTCAGTGGTGCCCAACCCCTGGCCTGTGGACCTGTACCAGTCCGTAGGTCATTTGGTACCGCACAGAAAGAATAACTTTTTTGATCTGAATGATGTTTTATTTTGAAAAACAGCCGGATTATCTAAATCTGAATGTTTTATTTTGAAAAATGACCGGATTGTCCGAGTCTGAATGATGTTTTATTTTGGAAAAATGACCAGATTATCTAAACCTGAATGTTTTATTTTGAAAAAAATGACCAGATTATCTAAATCTGAATGATGTTTTATTTTGAAAAAAATGACCAGATTATCTAAATCTGAATGATGTTTTATTTTGAAAAAAACGACCAGATTATCTAAATCTGAATGTTTTATTTTGAAAAAAATGACCAGATTATCTAAATCTGAATGATGTTTTATTTTGAAAAATGGCTGGATTATCTAAGTCTGAATGATGTTTTATTTTGAAAAATGACCGGATTATCTTAATCTGAATGTTGTTTTATTTTGAAAAATGGCCGGATTCTCTCTGTTACATCCATCTATGATTTACTCTAGTCACTTGTCTTGGTCACGTGACACGTTACCCCTAAAATTAAAGCCACAAGCTCGGAAAATGAGTAAAAAACAAACGTCTTTGGAAAGCTTCTTTGTGAGGAGAGACAGAAGAAGAACCTACGACCTCCAAGAAAAGAGAAAGCGCCGCATTTAACAGACAAAACCAGGAGTCCTACTTAAAATATGGATTCATCGCGACAGGTGTTTCCTCCGCACCGAGCCCGCTCTGCATAATATGCGGCAGCCAGACTCAGGTTTATTATCATATTTAAAAAAACACCACAGTTTTTACGCCGGTCGTATCATCTCAGTTTGTTGTATTTATCAGACAGCGACCGTCATCGAGACCCGTTATGTTTCATTTCGTGAGTCAGTGAAGTTAAAGACGCTGAATCAAGAGTCTGTGTTTATGAATCATGACACCAAGATTCCCGAAGATTCATCATCATTCACTGCATTATTCCCTTTTTTTAATATACTATATATATAAACTCTACCTGCTCGCTGAACGCCGCTTGCTTCTACTTTTAATCTATTTCACTCCAGTCTGTAAAATTTCCCCCGTGTCTATATATTTTTTTTTGCTACCTGAATATTTTATCTTCCTCTTTTACTTCATGACATATGGTCTGTTATTTCTAGGCTGTTTAAAGTATCTGAATGTCTATCTCTGACCCTCCTGATCAGCTCTAGTGTGAAATTTTAATTAGAAACCTCTGATTCACACTTTCTTTCCGCAAGTTTCTTAACATTTGGATGCAAACCAAACCACTATTTACAGCTTCAGTGTTAATCTAGCAAGCGAGGATGCTGCTGGCAGGGACTCTCTCTCTCTCTCTCTCTCTCTCTCTCTCTCTCTCTCTCTCTGACTGTCTGTGGTGTTTAGGTTTGAAGTAAGAGGAGCTGAGGAGGAAGTATCTCCTCCTGAGCCTCCTGTAAGACGAGATGTTACACCATCACCGCCGCCGCCACCTCCCTTTCCTCTTCCTCCTCCTCATCTCTGACTCTGGTGGATGTTCGTTAAGCAAACCCCGACCCGCCGCCGTTCAATCTGAGCTGAGAGAGAAGAGACGAGGAAAAACGATCACTCGGCTGTCCTCCGTCGTCCTCTGAGGGAGGGAAAGATAGAAGAAGAAGAAGGAGAGGGAGAGGGAGAGGTTTCGGCTTCCACGGATTGGTTTCTAGTGAAGAAAAAAGAAGGGGGCGGGGCTTAAAACTCCCCCACATACACTCGGAGCAAACTGTGCCGCTCCCACCTTGTGTCAATATTGGTCTATTTGCACACGGCGACTTTTGACCCGGACAGCTTTACCTGCTGGGAAACACACACATGGTTAGACAGTAGAGGAGAGAGAGAGAGGAAGAGAGGAAGAGGAGGAGGAGGAGGAGGAGATGATTTATGAGATAAGAGGAGGTGAAGTGGAGGAGAGCGGAGAGAGAGAGAGAGAGAGAGGAGGGAGGAAAAAAAAACAGAGTAATATTAAAACAGCTGCACTTCATTTACACATCTGGATGCTGCTCTCACTGAGTGTGTGTGTGTGTGTGTGAACATGTGTGTGTGTGTTGTGCAGATTTAATTCCCTGCATGTAGAGAGAGATGTTTGAATGTTAAAGCAACGGGGATGAAGGTGTCATTCACAGCTCAGTGACAGAGAGAGAGAGAGCGAACGAGAGAGAAAGAGAGCGAACGAGAGAGACGTCAGTTTGTGTGTGTGTGTGTGTGTGTGTGTGTGCGTCCTGTTTGAAATTCTGCTCGTCTGTTATTTGACTCCATCCAAGAAATCCAAAGCAAGAAGAAGAAGAAGAAGGATAGAGAGAGAGAGAGAGAGAGAGAGAGAGGCGGCTTCTCGTTCACTATTTACATTCTGTTATAAGCAGATTAATTCAATCTAATTTAGTATTTAAACACCTTGATCAGGTTTTTATTAACATTACAAATCACACTGTTGTTGCAAGTGTGTGTGTGTGTGTGTGTGTGTGTGTGTGTGGGTGGGTTCCTTCGTATGTTTCACTCTCTCTCTCTCTCTTTTTTAAATGAATATAAACACACACAGAGAAAAAGGCCACACCGCCGCCGCCGCCGCCGCCTCTGTTTTTAACGGCTCGGTTATCAAATGACCTCCTTTTTCATATTTACAGAGATCAGTGATGTAGTCGATCACTCGGGGGAGATTGTTTTCTTGTCATTTCCTTGTAACCTCCAGATGAATTCGGAGATTTCCTGTCGAGTTTTTTTTTGACCGACAGTGTTGTTCGCACCGTGGCACGAGGACGCCAAAGATACACATCCTATAAAGTGAGACTGGAGCTGAGATTTTCATATAAATATACTTTTTTTTAACATATATTTTGCATATAAGAAGAAATATTGGAATAGATCGACACAGAAACCCATCGTACTTTGTCCCGGGAAGTCGACCTCGTTTCCCACGCTGCCTCTCGCGAAGGTCACGGCTTTTCTACAAAAGAGATTATCCTAAACCGTCACTAGTTTATTACTAGTTTACGACCACTTCAACGAGGTTAGCGAAGCTCGGCGCTGAAGGACCAAACGTTCAAAACGTCCCACCGCGTCAGGAAGGTAAATAAATAACGTCTGAGACTGATCAAAGCCGTTAAACCGGAGCATCAGATGGGACTTTTAATGTGTTTTACCAGGTGGGCGGGGCTTACTGTTTGGTAAAGGGGGAGGGAGGGGTGGGGGCATTCCTTTATTTATCACTCTCTTCATCACTCCGTCCGCCTCTCTTTCTCTGTCTGTCCGTCTACCTGCAGCTGCCAGCTGGCAGCGGCTCTGTGGGCTCATCAATAAGACTGACAGATTGGAGATTGATGATGCCGACTCTCGGAGAAGAACCTGTCCCGTCTGACAGATTATCCTCCTATAGAGAGACGCCGAGACACACACACGGAGAGACTGAGCGAAGGTCTTTAATTGTGCCGCATGCAGGTAGAAAAGACATGAAAAGGAAACGTCGGGGGTTTGTCGCTAGGCTAGCTAGTTTCCACCCGCCCGAGCTAATGCTAAGCTAGGCTAAAGAGATGGAACTGGTCATGTGACCGGAGCTTTTTACATTGATGAAGGGACGATGTTAAATAAATAAAACGACAACAGGAAGTTTCCTCCAAGCCAAACATCCCATCAGACTGAAGATTCCTCGACGCAGGAAAATCCATCGCAACCTGAGCTGACTGCTGAGTGTGTGTGTGTGTGTGTGTGTGTGTGTGTGTGTGTGTGTGTGTGTGTGTGTGCTAACAAAAGGCACAGCAGAGAGCCATTAGGGAGAGGGAAGTTAACAAGCTCCATAAAGATGGAGGGAGGAAGTTATTGACTGCCATTTGTCTGGGTTGTTGTGCGTGTGGCAGCGTGTCGGTGTGTGTGTGTGTGTGTGTGTGTGTGTGTGTGTGTGTCACTGTGTGTTATGAGTGTGTGGTCTTTTGTTTGGGGGTAAACAAAGCAGAGGTCACACTTGTCAACACACTGCCGTACAAGGTGACAACAGTTCAGCTGTTTGGTGTGTGTGTGTGTGTGTGTGTGTGTGTGTGTGTGTGTGTGTGTGTGTGTGTGTGTTTGTGCAGCTGGTTTGATTGACAGGGGTGTCCTGACTGTCTGTCTTTCCAAGTTAACGGCGCTGTGTGTGTTATGTGAGGTCGTGTGAGTTTCAGGTCAGATTCAAACACTGATATGATGATCACATGACGCAAAACGTAAACAAACACCGGCGATGCGTTCAGGTGCCGTCAAGACTGCAGGAACAGTGAAACACAACCTTTATAAACGTGTCTGTCGGCATTAAAATACGCAAATTCCTCCACGGAGACGATTCACTGCTCTGTTTTAGTCGTGTCGACTTTACAAGCAGCTGGATTTACAAGTTAAAAGTAGATCTTTATTTCCATAAGGGAGCAAAATGTCTGAACCTGGTTTGACTGATATATTCCAAACAAATGTGGAGGTTTTGTACCCAGACCTCTGAATGTGTTAATGTGCTCACGGCGGCTGTTTTAACACCATTTGGGGAAGAAAAAAAAACACTGAGTCAGTCGGAGCTGGATTGAATTTAGCGACGTCACCTTCCTTTTGGCAGAAAGCGTGGATGAAACTGACGCTGCGTTTGAATTAATGAAGTAAAAAAACTCTCAAATCGACACATTTGCAGCTCAGATATTGTGACAACTTTACTCTTTCTCCTTAGCAGAAGTCGGTTAACTTGAGCACTTGATATCAAATTAAATAGTAAAGCGAATAAAAAAAAAAAAAAACCTCAGCTGTCTGCTGTTTGTTTGCAGTCATGATGCTTCTAAATATCACTATAAATAAATTATAAACGCAGCCGATGTCAGACGAACAGATGCAGATTTGCGCTGGGATCAACCTGTAAAGCTGCAGGCGCCCCCTCCCCCCTTCCCCCCTCCCGCCAACCTTTTTTTATCATCACAGATCAAACCAAAGCATATAATAACAAAGCATAATGCAGCATATATACACTCTTGACCTTTGATCTGATACCAGTCTGCAGCAGGAGGAGGGAGGGAGGGGGAGGAAGCTACAGAGCAGCAGCTTGTTCAACAGAGAGAGAAGAAGAAGTTATTACAGACTAAACAAAGATCTTTATAAATGTTGATTTATGGGGACATATTGTGCTTTTTGTGGTTTTCTGTGATATCTGGGTTAAACGAGGTCGAAGTGAAGTGAGGTGAACGTTTGTAGAAATGCTTCCTGTGAGTCAAAAACTTGCTCTGAACAGTTTGGTTGCTAAGGTTGTTGCTAAGGGTCTTCCATGTTTTTTTTTGTTTTTTTTGCATCGTCCACTCTTATATGTCAGACAGGACTCCAGCTCGAACATGTACGGATCATGAATGTATAAAGAGAACAGTGTCGTTCATTCCTATGAAAGTTGCTCAGTGGCGCATGAAACCAACTTCTGCACCAGTTTCACCGGCCGAGTCGGCTACTTCCTGTTTAGCCCTCTGGCTAACTTGAACAGGGATAAACCAATTAAATCATGCGGCTCTTTTAGGCTTTAGAAATGTGATCGGACTGAACGGATCAACGTCTGACAGTGAGACCAGTCATTTCCTGGGTTATCCACTGACTTACAGACGTCTCTTTAACGATGTTAAGTCTGCAGGGAAAAAGTCTTTTTAGGCTCAACAGCGTCACGTGACGTCATTACACGGTTTAGCCGCCATGTCAAACTGGCTTCACAGCTCGGCGCTGTTCCTGGTGGCTTGGATGGATTTGTGAAGTTTCCCTTTTGAGTAAAGAACGAGAAAAAAATAAAAAAGTAGTGAGATCCAAGAGCTGGCCAATCAGAATGGAGCGGGGCTCATCAGGAGGCGGGACCTCCTTAAAGAGACAGGAGCTAAAACGACGCCTGTTTCAGACAGAGGCTGAACTGAGGGGGGATGAATAAAGAGCAAATTAAAAAGTAAATATAATAAATAAAGTAAATATTCCAGTAGAATATAGCAGAATATAAACATAAAGGTTGGAAATGTGCAGAATATGTGTCATGTCCCCATTTAAGTTGTTAGATTAAAGAACATCACATGGTCCTTGAAGCCATTTCGAGTATATTTCTTGGGAGCGGTATGTAATTGTGTGCCATGACGGCCAACGTGACCCCCCCCCCCCCCCCCCCCCCTCACCTCCTCACCTCCTCGCTCTTCAAAAGATTCCCCTGCAGCAGGACAGGGAGCGTTTGTTTTTTCCTGCTCGGACTTTCTGTTGTGGCTCATCCATTGTTGTCTTGTTCCTTCCTGTGTGTGTGTGTGTATGCATGTATGTATGCATGTATATAGTGTGTGTGTGTGTGTGTGTGTGTGGGTGGTGTGGAGGGGAGGGGGGGGGGTCGTCTCTGGAGGATGCTTTTAACCGTTGGACCACAGCCCACGCACTTCCTGAGAAAAAAACTGCCCCTTATCCTCCCGCATCACAGCACAGGAAACGCTGACATCATTTCCTGCGCGGACGCGGTAAAGAAAAATCGGGGTAAAAGCGACGGAAGCCGAGACGGTAAAGAAAAGATGAGACTCTTTCCAGGAAGTAGACACATCCTCCTATTGAAAGACACTTCTTAAAAGTCGGAGGTTCAGGTTGTCAGTGGGTCACACTGAGCTTCAGTGAGCCTTCATTGATCCGATCGCTCTGATTGATTCGCTGTAATTGTTCAGTATCGATACGTTTAAGTGACGAGTTGAGATGTTACGTCGACGGTTACACTGGACGTAGCTGTAAAAACTTTTACTGGAGGGGAAAAAGAAAGTTAGAAATGTGATTATTATGAACCGATATCTCTAATTTATTGATATTATTTTGAAGTATGTTTGCTGTTGCTGAGCCTGAACATCTGACGTCTGTGGTTCGGCAGAGTTATGATGTTGAGATTGGAAATTTTTGACGCATATTGTTCGGCTCATTTCATACGTTACATCCTCTACAAAACAAACAAACAGATAAACAAACAGGAACGAATAAAGAAAACGAGGAGAAGAAGAGAGGAAAGTCGAACGTTTTCAAATCAAAACAGACCGCTGACCTTTCGGGAGTGTGTGTGAGACCGAGAGGTGTGGTTTTACCAAAAAAAAATCTGCTTTGAATCTCTGCAGCTGTACCCCCCCCCCTCCACCCCCCTCTCTCTCTCTCTCACACACACACACACACACACACACACACACGCAGGTTTTTTGAAGGGTTTAATGACTTCTCCCATGTGGTCAGACACAGTTTGGCTTTCAGCTGCTTCTCACTTTTTTACTGCTACATCCTGCCTCTGTACACTGTGAGCTGGTGTGTGAGTGTGTGTGAGAATGTACTCGTGTTTCTTGTGTCAGCACTGCTTCGGTAAAACGTGTGTGTGTGTGTGAGAGTGTGTGTGTGTGTGTATTTTGTGCATGCAGGTGATTTATCTAAGTCAGTGCCTGCTCAGCCGACCACCGTAGTTGAATCCTAATTCTCCCCTCTCTCTCTGCTCCTCCGTCAAAGAGCTGCTGTTCATTCAGAGGATGGAGAGGAGGTGGGTGAGGAGGAGGGGGGGGCGATCGAGGAGGGCTATAACCTTCCCTCTCTTCTTCTTTCCCCTTCTTTTAGTCCTCCTCCCCCCTCCGTCTCCCCCCTCAGGTAGTGTTCTGTCTTCAGAGAGCTTTCATGTGTTTGCAGATTTGCGGCGACGGACGCAGATTTAGCAAAAAAACTGTGCTGTTAGATTTAATTCTTCATGACACACATAGAGGACGCACACACACACACACACACACACACACACACACACACACACACACACAGACAGAGAGTGGAGGAGAGTGTATCCTCCTGCTCAGTGTCTCTCATCCTCCTTTTGTCTCCATCTGACAAACAACCCAGCGAACCACACACACTCTCTCTCTCTCTCTCTCTCTCCCTCTCTCTCTCTCTGTCACACACACACACACACACACACACACATAAACACATTTTATTCCTCCGCATCTGTCTTGTATTATTTATTCGAGTCGTGTCATCATTCATAAGTGATAATGTCCCAGCAGAGTCAAACAGGAAGTTGCGGGGAGTGATGAGACGAGGAATATGGCGTCGTCTTTCTCTCTCTCTCTCTCTCTCTCTCTCTGCCGCTCTTTATGTCATTCTTTCCATTGAACGCTTGCCTCCACTTCCTATTAGACCCCCCCCCCCTCTTCCTCCCCCTCCTCCTTCCCCAAAACCCTGGGAAAGACCCACCAAGGAGCCCGGGTGACATTAGAGAGCAGAGGATGTGAGCTGTAACAAGCGTTTTCAGATCAATAATTAAAAGTTGTGTCTCTGCTCTGACACAGAGACACACACAGACACACACAGGCTGAATAAAGGATCAAATCAGGGTCATGTCATTATTTCTATCACATGCATCGGTCAGATTTGTCTTGTTCACTTTGCAGAATTCATCTCGGTCCCACGTCGTGTTGCGTGCCAGACCGATAAACCTTAAATAATAAAGCTTGTTCGACCACTTGTGCAATAAGAAAACACAAGACATGAGTCATAAAGCTGCTCGGATACGATACAGACATGCTTTATAATGTTATATACATGCATGATAACATGTTATGGTAGGTATTCTAAGGTTGTTAATACGCCACAGATATTCTGTTTACCCTCAGCGAGACGCTCGGGCTTCGCGGTGGGACGGCTGACGTGCAGAGTAGCATCCAACTCGCTTCCAGTTTGTTGCTTGCCTTTGATTTTTTTTGACAGTCACGGTGGAAAAAAACCCCTGACTCACATAAATAGTTGGTTGTAAAAAAAAAAAAAAAAAAAAAAGGCAACAGAAAGTTGACAGAGAGGGTTAGAGACTGGCAGCCGGCATCCAGAAGGAACCGAGGTCATCTGAGCCGAAGCTTCAGGGCTGCAGTTCGTTTTCCAGCACGGCTGAGAGAGAGAGACGTGTAGTGTCCGTTAGTGCACTTCCATGTAGTGCATGCTATGTGCACTACATAGCGTTGTCTCAAATCGAACACTGCCGTTGTGCACCTACCGTAAATGACGAACGCAAATTTCAACTTCTTCTTCTTCTTCTTTAAATGCCGAATTGTAACCGGCTAGTGTTACAATTAATAAATAAATAAAGCACATTTACACACTTACATCTGTGCAGTCCTCAGCCGCCATTTTTCAGTTTGAAAAATGGTCCCTCCCCTTTCCGCTACGTAGCCAAGATGGCGGCCGTTGAGGGCGAGAAGTGTCCGTAGTTCCACGCTCAACTTCTTGACCGTTTTGAGTGCGCTGCATTTTTACATACTTCTCAGTGTGAACGCACTTACGCACTCAAAATACTAAGTTTAAGTACAGAAATACGCGATTTTTCTGAAGCTAGCTCGCTAACGGTAGCAAAAAAAATGGCTGCTCTAAGGCACATAATGGTATATTATATTATTATATACCACGGTATGATATATAATGGTGTATTATAGCATAGTGTGGTGATAGATGGTATCCATGTGACTACCACACTGTCATCCTCCACCAAATAAACATACATATCAATCATACCTATCACTTAATACGTGGATTTTTCTATCATGTGGCAGACTACGATACATTATGGCATCATATTGTGCAGCATATAATGGTATATTATGGTATATGATGGTGTATTATGGCATAGTGTAGCAGACTATGATGCATTTTAAAGCATATATTGGTGTATTACAGTGTAAAGTATATAAAATGGCACGGTAAAGGTGTGTTAGGGCATGTTATGGTGTACTGTAGTATGATATATTACGGCATAATGTGGTATTATGACGGTGATTCTGCACATTTAACGTTGCCATAAAGCAGCTCGGTGTTTTATGTTGTAATGTTTAACCTCATTAAAAAACAAACTTCTACTGAAATTTGAAGAAAAAACGGTTCGGAAACTAAAATTAAGAACATATATGCATATTAAAAAAAAGAGCTATGTGGAACATCTCGTTTATATCTAGAAGCTGAAGATCTTTTCTCCCTCTGGATGTCGAGATCGGACGATTCAAAAAATAAGATTGTGTGAGAATTGTGATTTTGTACTGTGTGAATTATGATGATTTAAGAGAGGCGACTGTTTCATGAAGTGGCTCGACTACTCTGGTGTTCAGACGAGCAAAAGACTAGAACCGGCTGTTTAGTTTTGATGGATTTAAGTTTGTTTAATAGTTTGTATGGCGAGCTTTTCGACTGTGAATCTAAACGTCTGTACTGTGTCATGGTGGCGGTTGGATTTAGGGGTGAAAGATCTCCTTTATCTTTCTTTTTTGTGGAGTTCTTGGTGTCATTCATTCATTCATTCATTGTATTACGGTGTATTATAGTATGTTACTGTAGCACGGTATGGTACATCATGGTGTTATATTGCATATAATGGTATATTTTGGTATAGTATGTTATGGTATAAGACGCCATAATGGAGGGGATGGTATGCATGATATAGTGCATGATGGTATGTTATGATATATGAGGCTATATTGGATGTATAACAGTATATCTACATGATATTATTGCATGATATGGTGCATTATAGCATGCATGTAGTATGATATGAGTCCAGAAAAGTTCACTGTGTGTGGTTTCAAACTTTAATCCTCCAAAAAAACAGATAAAGATAAAAGGATAGATAGGAATAAAGATGAGCGGACGTCCCCACATGTCTGTAAACATCAACAACAACAACAACAAACAAACAAACAAGAATGCGTCTCTGTGATCATGTCAGGCTCCGTCGTTCTGCCCCTCCTCCTCGGTCTCTGTCATTACAGCGTACCTCTGGAACGCCGCCGCTCATTTAACCACAGCGTTCCCATGACTCCGCCCACTCCTCCCATCCTCCCCCTCCCCTCCTCTAAAAACCACTTCTCCCAGTACCACAAAACCAGTTCTGCCAAATCCAGCCACCACATTCCTCAGCGGGAGGAACACAGTTTGTTTTCTTTTCCTGTGTGTTTGAAGAAGAAGAAGAAGAAGAAAAAATGGAGGAAGTTAAGTATGAGGAGAAGGATTAAAGAGGGGAAGGGGGGGGAGGCAGGAAAGAGGGAGGAGAAGGAGGGATAAAGAAGGAGAAGGAGAGGCTAATGCAGTCTGATGTATTAATCACAGTCAGAGGTAATTGAGAGGCCGAGCGAGGACCGGGCGAGCGAGCTGTCCTCCATCACTGTCTCATTCTCTCTCTCTCTGTAAACACTGCTACTGTACCGACTGAATATTAATCCACTGATACACCCTGCGCGTGTGTGTGTGTGTGTGTGTGTGTGTGTGTTTAAAGTGACTTATGGTGCAAGTGTCCTTACAAGAGTCCGTGTTGTTGTTCTTGTTTTTTGGCATCGTCGTTGGCTCGGTGAAATGTGTGTGTGTGTGTGTGTGTGTGTGTTTTTCTCTCTCTCTCTCTTTTTTTTTGGCTGACACTTTCACTTTAGTTCATCCTCATGATTGTTAAAGGAGCGGTCCGACACTTTGTCAAATCCTCTCTCATTAACCGTATTATCCAGAGACAGATGAGGAGATCGATGACCGTCGTTACGTCTCCGGGGCGGCGATAAGCCTTTTAAGCTCCGAGCGAGCGACAACTTCCTGCAACACAGGAGGTAAAAAACAAACTATAGCAGCAGGATTTCACTACTTTTTTGACCTCTTGAAACACATCTGAACATTAGTTTAGAGCTGAAATCTGAAATATATCAATCTAAAATACGAGATTAAACAATGTACAATGCATTAACCTCAATTTTTTGGAGCTTTGACCAAGTTTAGCACCAATATCTGACATTAAAACAGTATATTAGTGCTGTAGTCTGCTGGTCGACTAGTCGATTATTTGGTTGATATGCTCTGTCCGACTAAATTCTCATTGGTCGAATAATCTCCGTGTTACTTTCATAAGGAGAAAAGTGCTACATCAGCAGCTTTCCTGGATTAATCCATTATTTTTTGCAGCGGGAGGTACAGACTAACAGCTGGAGTGTATTGAAAACACCCCCGCTGTTTTCACAACTTTGGACTCTTCCAAACTAACGGAGACTTCTGGGTCTAACTGTTCTCAACGGTTACTGAACGAGAACCCCCACCAGGACAAAAAAAATATGTTTTAATGCCAGAATTAACAACAAATATCCACTCATTCAGAAATATTTAGCGTTTGGGAGTCTGTGCAGCTGTTCAGGATGTGAGTGAACCTCTGTGTCGTTGCCTAGGAAACGAACTAACTAAGTGATGGTGGATACGAGCGGAGCAAAGTGAAAGGTTAGCAGTAAGTTGTCAGTCTGGCAGTAAATGGACAGCACAGACTACAGTGTGTCAGTTAATAAACGCTTACTAATCGATTAGTCGAAGATTATGTACAGTTTTGTTCGACCAAGATTTTCTTTGGTTTCTTCGGCAGCCCTACAGTATATGATGATGTAGAAATCAAGTCTGCTTGTGTATCAAACATCTTATAACGGTTTCAGAAAAGTCCCTGAGAGACCTGAACATGCGAGCTGGAGAAACCGGGCCACTGTGGCATCTTATCCAGGTTTCTGGACACCGATTGGCTCGTGCACAGCTGCTTCCTGGACTGTAGTTTGTCAGTGAAGCAAAAGCCTCCAGCTGCCATTATAGATGATCAGAAAGAGACGTTGCATCCAGCTGAGAGGTGAATAAAAGTGTCTCGACAGCCAGAAAGTGCAAACATGAAACAGGCGATCAGAAACCAGGATGTTAGAATCAGGTTTACAAGGTCGACTTGTCTTGCAGCCGAGTGGAAAACAAAACACACACACACACACACACAGGCGCACTTTGAACATTCATAAAACATAATAAAATGCAAAAAAAACACACGTAATAAAACTGATGTAACACGAAATTCCAAACATGCAAACTCACATAAAACCATAAACCTCAAGTGGCCGCCGCCGCCGTCATCGTCAACCCGGTCGCCGACGGTTACAGCTTCGTCACGCAGCGACTTTATATGGAAGACACACAAACAACTGAGTCATCGGGAGTGTTTAAACATTTCGATGGCATGAGTTAGAAGTTATTTCATAGTTGTGAGTCACTTTAAAGAGAGCTTGAGCTTTACATTTGCATCCGAATGAAGCGCAAATTATAACCGAAATTTCAGAAAATGCAAATTGACTTGTTGCATCAACTGCTGTTTTGCGGAAACAGACGAAGTAATTATTAAGCTGAAACTCCCGCTGACGTAGAGAGAAAGAGATAGACAGTGGAAACGGAGAGACAGGAGGACGGCTGACAATCACAGCCACGTATTAAACGCTGACAGGAAGGTTTAAGTCACATGTTTCCTGTATGTCTTCATTTACTGAACTTACCAACCTCACCCAAGCATAAAAACCCTTTTTTCACGATACTTCAACTTGCGAATTTTCAGCGTTTCTACTTTTTTTTAACATGCAAATGGCGGGAAAACCCAGCTGATACCGAACCACGTCAACATTACATTCCACATATGATCAAGACAAGAATTAGACTCATGCTAGTGTGCAAGTAAACACACTCGTTGTAGCTTTAGCAGCAGTTAGCACTGGTGCTATCCGTTGTTGAGCGTCTCAGACCTCCTAAACTCATCGTGAGGTTGTCAGGTTTGAGTTTTTGAACTCTGCTGTTAACTAAACTCAACTGACAACAAACCAGACAGCTTTCATCGAGGTAGCAGTCCCCCCCCCTCCCTCCCTCCTGCTTCCTCTCACCTTTACGCTAAGCTAGGCTAAACAAAACCCGATACCTATCCTCTAATCTCGCCACAAAATGTTGGACTGTTTCTTTAACGGAGCGGTTTGGCTACACACAAACTCACACACACACACACACACACACTGAGAGCAGATAATTGGATAATAAGTTAGACTACGTCTGTCACTTTCTCAATCGGTTTAATTTATTTTCCTGTTTATCATAAAGTGTTTCTCCACTCTTGCTGACACGTCTCATTTTTCACTCACCCAGTAATCACAAAACACACTGAAACATAAAACAGTGATGATAATACATAACAGCCAATATCTATAACATCATAAGCACTTCTAATACTCACTAACCCCCCCCTCTCCTTATAAACCTCAACGATGTGACTGATGCTTTGTTTAGGTCTCTAACGGCAACGGGGCCTGCTCAGTGTCTACAGTCTGGTTGGCACGGTTACAGCTGGCGTCCCCTGCCGACCTTTTACCTTTTCATCATTGTTGTAGTAAACACACACACACACACAAACACACACTCACCTACAATCCATCTTGTCTGTGTCTGTGCGGCTGCTGACATAACCGCCGAGCACGCTCTCTCTCTCTCTCTCTCTCTCTCCGTCAAAGTGTTGCCGTGGTAACAGCCTACATATAAGGAAATACTTCACACTCTCTTTCAAGGATCATTAATGTGGAAGAGGGGATAAAAAAAAAAAAATGAAGGTAAAGAGTGAAAATCATGACTTAAACTGTGTCGAGACAGCTTGTCGGTTCACCTCTGACCCCCGGCCCTGCCCGCCGTGTTTACCGTTAGCGGCGCTAGCTTTAGATGATCTGTGCGTAAACTGCAGCAGGTTTCTCGCCGGGCCGGGCCGTGACGCCGCTTTTCCACATCAGTAACTGACCGACGACCTCTGGGCAAACTGATGTCTGATATTTACATAAAGCAGCAGCTGTAACTGGCAACACACACACACATGTTGACGTAAAGGGTGTTAGCCACGTTAGCGGGCGGTGTTAGCTTAGGTTTAGTTGCTCCACAGTTGAGATCAGGTTCAAATCCTTTATTAGCTTTACATTTTAACATTTGCAAGTGACTAAAGGCTTTAAAAAAACAACAAATTGAAGATGTTTAATCACCTTTTGCTGACTGAGAAGTCAAATTTTTAGCTTATTTACCTTCAAAACCTGAAAAATTGTGAAGATGAAAAGTTGGTTAAATGTTTCAGATGCATTGGATCAGCAGCTGTAGCTTCCTGTACAGGTTCACCAGCTATTTACTCCAAATACTGAAGGTACTTATTCTTTTTTCAGCTGCTACTGAATTAACTTAAATTAGATCTAATCAGTTGTAATCAGGCGACAGCGACGGTCAGTCCAGGCTAAAATAAGGAAGCTACTACCTGAAGGTTTTGTACATTTTCTCTTTGCGGATCGAAACGATGAAGAGATTTAAAGGTTTGACAATACTTTGGTGGTTCAGATTCATCATAACCAATAGATATGATGCTTAAAACTACAAAAATAATGACCTGGAATGATCCTTTAATGGCGTTTTCATCAAATTTTCCAAGTTCTCTGTTTCTGTTTGGCAGCAGTTTGAAATATCAAACTATTGGTTTCCATCCAGTCTCCTACAAATAATGTTTGTTTGTGTAGGAAACAGTTTGTTTAGCCAAATGAAATATTGTTGGAGGTCTCTCTCCAGTGTAATTACTCCCTGGATCACGTTCAAGGTTAAGGAACGACTGTGGTGCTTTGGTTTAAATGTTCAATTAGTCCTCACGTTGACTTCCCTCAATATCAAAAACAAGACTGTAATTTTTTCCTTGAACTTTAACCAAGAGCTTTAAATTCCTAAAGATAATCATAAACTGCATATTGGAGGAAATCTAATCAGATACGCTGTCAAAAGTTTTTGCTGACATGATCAACATTTAACAGCTTGGCAGAAGACGTTTCCTCGTTATGTTGATAAAAAACAATTTGGGTGGCGTTACACTTCTCCCAAAACATATTTATGGTTGCTAAATAACAGCATATAAGTCTAATTTATAGGCAACAGAGCTGATTTATTTTCTGCTATGACCATCAGGATCTGTTTTTTTGTCTTCACCTCAGCTCCACCAGGAATTTCCTCTCTTTTACCCAAATGAATATTTTCTGGGTCTCGTCACAGACAAAAAAAAAAAAAAAAAAAAAAAAAAAATGCTGGAATACATTCCTTCATTTTTTTTTAATTAGAAGTCTGGTTTGGTGGCTGTGTTTGCAGCGAATTAACAAGCAGTGAAGCAGCTCCGCCTCTGTGGTGTGTTCGAAAAAAAAAAAATATTCTCTACAATTCACAGAAGGATCATATCTTTTAAAAAAAAAAAAAAAAAAAAAGAGAGAGACAAGACATTCAGGCTTTCATTTTCTTCTTTGTTTCTGGCCCTTAAAAAAAAAAAAAAAAAAAAAAACATTATTAAATTATCTGCTGGCTGACAAAACCCTGGCTTCCAGTTTCTCTCTGAGCGGTAAACATGTTCCTGCCTCAGACCGCAGCAAATTAACCGACGACCGAGGTGGAGCCGTTCTGCTGCAGCTCCGAGTTTAATTAAACCACAGACGAGCTCGTGTCGAACTGTGAGAATCAGCAAAAGAAAAATAAAGAGATAGAAGGTTTTCAGCCAACCAGCCAGCCAGCAGACGGACAGACAGACAGGCTGCTGCTGCTGCTGCTCTCACTGCTATTATAACGTTATATTTCACCCTTAATTTCAAACTAATTTTCAGGTATTTCACTACAGAATTAGAGAAAAATGTGATTTGGTAATAATTTTAAGGCAAATGGAGGAAGTTTCAATTGGTAGAGCTCCTTATATTTCATTTAAAAAAAAGTTTTTGTAGCTGGAGAGAAAATAGACGGGCGTGCTGGTGAATTTACAATCATCCATTGATGTCCAGGTGGGAAAAAACCCCTAAATAGCTGGTTCTTTAACTAACAGGGATCCATAAACAAAGCGAATATTCATCTGTAATTCAAGTTTATGCTCCACAATAATTGAAATTGTTGCTTTCCTGTAATTTACAACCACAAAGGGGAACCTTTCAGCTGTCAAACCGCCTTGTATACACTCGGTCTGGAGTGTTAGGCGTTGCACACAAGCAAGAGTATCTGGACATCAGGTCGAAACTAAAGCAATCTATGTTTTATGATCCCTCTAAAATATTGAGCCAGAGGCTTCATAAAGCTGATAACTTATGAAACCAAGAAGTGTTTTACTTTATCTACAGTGGGCCATTCTGCTTGTGTGGAAAATCCACGCTGCCACGTATGTAAAGTATGTTTTATCATGAGAGTTGCAGAAACAAGACACTTTATCCGCTCCCTTTTATCGTCGTTCAACCGACTAAATGCCAACTCCTACTCACCTTGACCTATTTATTACATTTATCTTGTATAACTAATTCATCTGCTGTTCAGTCCTGTCAGTTTTTATTTTCTCATCATTTTTATATACACATGGCGGGAATTATTCATGTGTTCATATATTAAACATATATTCAGTGTACATTTAATTCTGTTTAATATTCAGTGACGGTTCTGCAGCTTGCTGCACAGCCTTTAGCGAAATCTACTTGACCCGCACTAATCTACATTATACTTCATATTACAGTGCATTACCATCATTGTGCAGAGTATATAGTCTATTTTTATATTTAAATTATTAATTTATTACATTTTTGTTTATAAAGTGGCACTTTAATTGTATTTTTTTATCACTAACCTTATTTGTTTTTAATTGTTTATGTGAAGTAGCTGCTGTAACACTACAAGATTATTTAATTACTTACTTTCAGAAAAGTATGCGTATTTCCTCACTTCCAGAAAAGTATAATTACATTCTTACTTCTGGAAAAGTATACTTACTATTCTTCACTTTCAGAAAATGATATATTTTGTCTTACTTCATGAAACATATAACGACTTTCTTACTTCCAGAAGTACATGCATTTGTATTTCCAGAGAAGTGTATTTACTTTCTTATTCATGGAAGGTAATCTTTTACTTACGGAAAAGTACACTTCCTTTCTTACTTCCTGGCAAGTACACATACTTTCTTTCATTGGAAAAGAAGACTATCTTTGTTATTACTGGAAAAGTATACTTCCTTTTTTTTCTTTTTTTTTAACACTGCAAGATTAAAAAAGTACCTTCCTGTCCACCAACCTAACTACTTACATACTTATTTACTTACTTAATTTCAGAAAATTTTATGTATTTAGTCATTTCCTGGAAAATATAATTACATTCTTATATCTGGAAAAGTATACTTACTATTCTTCACTTTCAGAGATTTACTAATAACATAAAATAAAATACTTTATTTCCAGAAATGTAAACTTACTCTCTTATTTTGTAAAGTATACATAATTTCTTACTTACAGAACGTATACTTCCTTTCATTCTTCCTGGCACGTACTTTATTTCATTGGGAAAAGAAGGCTTCTTATTACTGGAAAAGTGTACTTACTTTTTTTTTAACACTGCAAGATTAGAAAAAGTACCTTCCTGTCCACCAACCTAACTACTTACATATTTATTTACTTACTTAATTTCGTAAAATTTGACGTATTTCCGCGCTTCCTGGAAAAAATAAGTACATTCTTATATCTGGAAACGTACACTTACTATTCTTCACTTTCAGAAAATTATATTGTGTAACTGTATATATGTTTTGTATTTCCAGAAAAGCATACTTACTTTCTTATTTTGTAAAGTATACATAATTTCTTACTCACGGAAAGCAAGTACTTTCTTTCATTGGGAAAAGAAGGCTAACCTTCTTATTACTGGAAAAGTATACTTACTTTTTTTTTAACACTGCAAGATTAGAAAAAGTACCTTCCTGTCCACCAACCTAACTACTTACATATTTATTTACTTACTTAATTTCGTAAGATTTTATGTATTTCCGCACTTCCTGGAAAAAATAAGTACATTCTTATATCTGGAAACGTACACTTACTATTCTTCACTTTCAGAAAATTATATTGTGGAACTGTATATATGTTTTGTATTTCCAGAAAAGCATACTTACTTTCTTATTTTGTAAAGTATACATAATTTCTTACTCACGGAAAGCAAGTACTTTCTTTCATTGGGAAAAGAAGGCTAACTTTCTTATTACTGGAAAAGTATTATTGCTTTTGTATTTCTGGGAAAATATACTTACTTTTTATTAACTCTCCTTTCTTTCTCTTGAAAAGAACGCTTACTTTCTCATTATTCTTATCGACACATTTCTAGAAAAGCACACTTATTGTCTTAATTCCAGATAAGTAGTCAGAAAATAAGTGTTACCTTTTTTACATTCAGAAGCTGCTGTTTATATTCTCTTTTTAACAACAGCCAGCTGGCAGTCGGGAGGTTTGTTTGTGATCGGTGAGTCATTTAATTCCAGTAAAAATATGACTGCAGGGTGTAACACAGACACTGACACAGGCACAAATCAGATTATTGAGAAACATTTTTTTTTTTTTTTTTTTACTTCCCTGCTCTCTGCTCGCTACGCTGGAAGTCGACTCACACTGATAACACAATAAGAGGGAAGAGGAAGGAGCTGTGTGTGAGTGTGTGAGTGTGTGTGTGCGTGACCTCATTTCACAAACACCTGCTCAGTGTGCCAAAGGTCAGCTGACTGGCACAGAGAGCCGAGATACCGGGCGGGTTGGAGGTTGGTGTTGTGTTGACGCTCATCAGTGTTTCCTGCGGGTTAAAGTGTCCTCAGGTGAGAGCTCGGGGCTGAGCGGGCGGACGGGGAGGATTCACGGGAGGGTCAAGAGTACCCGCTCGGGTCCCGGTCTCTCTGCAGGCGTTATCGGTGTCTACATGTGGAGGGGGAGGAGCTGCTATTCGAGGCCTCACCTGCGGAGAGCTGTGTGCAGAGAGTGGAAGGCATGAAGGAGGACGATTTTTCACACTTTGTTTCCTCACATCACTAATTTGTGCCCTCAATATACTTATTTTGTCCCCTCAATTTAGTAATTTGTACCTTTTGACTTGCTTAATTCCCTCACATTAATCATTTGCGCCCTTATGTTACTAAATCCGTGTGTCCTTGTCTCCTCTGCACTCTCACTGTAAAAACCAGTGGACTTAATACAGTTTGATTTGGATCTTGGACTCAGATACACTGATATCATTTAGGGTTTTTTTTTTTTTTTTGGCTGTTAAAACATTGTGTCACCCTTGACTTAGAGGAATAATTTGGGGAATTAACAATTTTAATGCCTGTGTGTTAAGTTTTGGAGCAGGAGTCAGGATGTGGGTTTAACGTCTGGAGCGACGTCCTTGTAGTTTTTTTTTAAAGTGGATCTGATAGATGGAAAACATGCTAACGCCAACAAATGGAAACCAGGAAATGAGAGAAAATGTTCTTATTTATTTACAGTTTGAACTTCAGGCTGTCAAAAACAATTTATAGTCATGTTTATGCCATCTAGTGGCTTTACGAAACCGTTATAATTAAGTCTGTGGCATAAAAAACCACTTGTTTTTTGGAAAGGATCATGGTTTATATCCCTTAAAGTTACACAGCCTTCGTTACCGTGGCAACCGTAAACAGTAAAGTGGTAGGAGACCATGAAGTGGCAGCAAAGTCCACCATCTATCTGCTCATCCAAGCCGACCTGCCGCCTCCTAAAAGGCGTCAAGTCACCTTATACTGACGTCATTTGAACTGCGTCACTTCTCCGGGTCATAACATCTGACAAGACGCTGCAAATTTAATTATAGCTAATTTTTTCCGGCCTGAATTATAGAAGTAAACTGTCGTTTTTCCTTGTGAGGACGGGCTCTAAACAGATTTATGGAGGCTTATTGGCCCACGGACATCAGATGTAACGATAACCTCAGGAAGTGTAAGTCACGCTGAATGATATCAATATGTGTTTCATGTCTCTGTGTGTGTGTGTGTGTGTGTGTTCGGAGTTATGACTCATGAGAAGAGAGAAATTTTTGACTCAAATTCATGTCATGCAGTACCTTTTGCTTCACCTTCAACTATCCGACGCCCCCCCCGGGAGGCTTTGACTTTCTCCTGCTGGATGTCCATGTCTTTTACAGACCGTATCATTTCCAAGTGGTTAAAATGCTGCTGTGGAACCACGAATTGAATTAATGAGAAGCACAGTGAATATTTGATTAGTTAAAAAAAAAAGAAAAAAACACTTCGCCTCTGTTTCCCCATGACAAAGGTATAAACTTTGGCTTTCATTAACAGTTTGGAAAGTCTGTGTGTTGTTTTTTTATACTCAGTTTGTCCAGCAGCAGATCTGTTGGGGTTTAAGTGCTTCTTCACTTGTTAGTTTAGTTTGCAGTCTTTTTTTTAGCCGACTCTTCCCCTCACAATATGTTCTACTGTCTGATTTCAGTCAAGGGTTTTTTTTTTTGTTGCTTCTTTTATTGACTTTATTAAGATGAGTTTCTGTCCCCTTCATTGTAATTCAGGATGAACAGCTGCTGTCCTCCTGCCATCTTCCTTCTCTGTCTCTCCTCCTGTCTGCTGCTGATTAGACTTGGCGTTAGCGTTAGCATTAGCCCATCCAGTCGTTCCCTACGGGCCTGTTGTCTCTTTTGGCTAGATGCAGCAGTCTTGGCAAACTAGGAGCTAATCCAGACTGGATGCTAATGAACTCTGGCCAGTGTCCACCTCGTTCCTGTAGAGACGTCTGTTTCTATAAAGCCCAACGGCTAACCAGCTAACAGGCCACCGCTCCACTGGCCAACACAGACGGACAGACAGACAGCAGGACGACCACCTGGAGCAAGCTAAATGTCCCTCTGCTAGCCGCTAGCTGCTAATGTGAATAATATGGAGAGCAGTATGTCGACCAGAGGCTGCGTATATTTACTGATTTTTTTGCTTCACTAATTACATTTTTAAATAACTTGCAGTGTGTCCTGTTTACCTCATTTGTTTTGTGATCGTTTTTTTTCCACCAAAATCCATAAAAAATTAGCAAATAAAATAACTTTTCTACAGTTGCTGCACTTCCTGAGAATTGTGTGACCATATTAGGCCGGTGGCATGTGTGAAATTGGGAATATGGGATGTTTTATGACGGGTTCACAACTTTTCAACTGTCCTGAAACAACAGTCAGGAGCCCAAATGATCAATAAACATGTTTTTTTCTGGCTGTAATCATTCCTCCTGTTCATACTGACCTGACTTGTGCTAAAAATGTATTTAAAAGTTTATCTGAAGCTAACATGAAGCTTCAAATGAGTCAAATCCAGTAGATATCTTTCAACGTTACAGTCTTTTTAGTGTCAAAGTCCCTCTTTTTGTTTCTATACTTCCACCTGCAGCTCAACAGGGAAACACAAAGAGGAGAATTTGATGCTAGAAAACTCTATAAATGTGTCAGATATCCACTTGATATGACTGAAGCCTCATATAAGCTTCACAGAGACTTTAAATGACTGTGTGGACACTTTGGCCTCCGTCACTTTACATTGAAAGCACATTTGAAAGAGATCTCAGTGAGGAAAAAACCTCTTTCACTCCTCATACGGACACCTGACTGCTGCTTTAAGACAGACTTGAGATATTAAACTTCTAATATTCAGGACGTCTTTTCTGGTCGAGTCCTTGGAAAACACCTGTTCTATCGATTTAAAGTGAAACGTGACTTAAAGCGAAACGTTCATCCGTGTGACCTCTGTACTGAAACGTACTGCAGCGCGCAGGTTTTCCGTCCTGTTTCTGTTAAACCTGTCTTTATTTAGACGTTGTTTATTCCCACAGCAGAAGCTCCTCACTCTGAAAAACACAGACACTACTCAATGTGCTGCAGCGGTCCGTCAGCGTTTTCCTTCCCTCTATTGTTTCCAGACAATCGACCCGACCTGAACAGTCACTCCCCGCACTCCCCGCTCTGTGCTACAACTATTTTTACACACACACACACATACACACGTATAGAAACATGCATATGGGCCCTCACCTCACCTCCCCGAGGCGGTTCATGCACACCTGCACACACAGAAACACACATATGGAGTCGGTAGGCTAACAGATCCCTCCACAATAGCTGAGCTGTAGACAGACGCCCTGAGAGTCGTCGTGATTTATGACCTCCATGTATGGGAGGAGAGGGAGAGGGAGAGAGAGAAAGAGAGGGGTTATGGTCCGTGCAGAGACTTGAAGATGGAAAGAATGAGTGAAGGAGAAACCCGAGCTTATAGGACTCGTGTATTCATATTCATAGAAACACACATATTGTTATTATTATGCTAAAAAGGAAAGCGTGCGTCCCCAGTGCCGCTGATTTAATAAGAATATTGCAGAAACACACAGAAAACATGTTACAGTTAATCTACTTATTCCCAATAATCCCCAATCTATTAATACATTCAATATGTAGTTTAATTCAGGACTGTAAACAGATGTCACACTCAAAATGTGTGTGTGTGTGTGTTTCAGTGTACATACAATATAACAGCGAACATGTAAACAGTGGTGATGGTTACTGAGCCGAAAACATGATTCCAGTCAAGGTCATTAACCAGCAGCTGCAGCCTCCTGGGGTTTTCTATTTTTATCTGTAATTCAGTTCAATAAACTTTAGTGTGTTTCCCATACCCTTTTTAAGAGTTTATTTTGGAAGCCACGTCCTCACAAATTTATTCTTTTCTGTCAAATGTCGTGCGTGAAAAAACATGATTAAAAGTGCAAATTGATGAGAAGTCGGCTAGAGTTCAGGTGGAGTGGTTCGTCAGAGTTTGAGAAATATATCACAGTGAACTCATTGATCTGTATTTCTCTGTTTGGCGTCTTCATGCTAGGCTAACGTAACGTTGCTAACTTTGGAGCTAACTCCCTTCACTTTTCCAGCACTTGGAGAAATAACAGACGTGACTTCAGCATTTAACTGACACACTGTAGTCTGTGCTGTACATTTACTGCCAGACTTACCGCTAACCTTTTCCCTCTGCTCCACTCGTATCCACCGTCACTTTCTCTGCGTCCGACTCGCTACGCTAACATGCTACGCAATGCAGTATAACTTAACAGAGTTGCTTGTTTCCCAGGCAACAGCACAGCGGTTCACTCACGTCTGAATGAGTGGATATTTGGCGTTAATTCTGGCATTAAAACATATTTTTTTGACCTGGCGGGGGTTCTCGTTGATATAATCGTAGGAGAAACACTGATTCAGTAACCGTTGAGAACAGTTAGACCCAGAAGTCTCCGTTAGTTTGGGCGAGTCCAAAGTTGTGAAAACAGCGGGGGTGTTTTGAATACACTAGTATTTAAGCCGTCAGTGCTCTGCTCACTCCTTCATATATATATATAAATATAAACCCGCTGGTGTCATACAGGATTTAAAGCCCCATGAGCCTCGTCTCCACTCCACCGGCGTCCAGCTATCCAAATATTGCAGACGTTACAGAAAGGAAACTTGTAATAACCCGTTCCACCAGAACTGTACCTTGGCCTCGTTTTGCTGCTGATTTTTGTCTCTTTGTTGGCTCTTTGAAAACAACTTCCTGCTGGGTAAACTTAATGAGAAAGTACCGGACACACAGCTAGTTTCCACTCGGACGCTGCAACGTCGCTGCAAACATGCAGAACTTAAAGACGCCTCTCTCTTTGTGTTAGTTTCGATGTTCAGGTCCAGAAATAGATATTTAGAGCTGTTCAGGCTAATTCTGGCTGCGTGACACCGGCGGGGCAGGAACCTGAGGTGATGCCAGGTATGAATCCTCTGTAGACTGTCAGCTCTTGCTCTCTCTCTACACCTACACATGCTGCATCCTTCCAAGGAGGCGAAACCTGAAAACGAGCTGCGGTATTATTACACCCGCAGTCGGATCTACTTTAGAAATAACAGGTTGTTTTGCAGCTTTCACATGGACGTTACCCTCACATATTTAATGTTTAACTTCATCTGTTCAGCTCCTCTCGTTTCCCTCTATACGTTTGGATTGTTCCCCAAAAGGATGCTGGGTAATGTAGTGCAGTAAAAAAAAAACTGAAATAAGTTAGAGTGACTTTTTGAATTAGAAACATGTGGCTGTTAGTTTAGTCCACTTCAACAGGTCGAGAGTCAAACTGCATGGTGTTGCTCTGAACTTGCTGCTTGTGCACACACACACACACACACACACAAAACAGTATAATGTCAGTGGAAGTAGTTTTCATGAAGAAGCTGATTGAGTCCTCTATTCACTGAACTCTCTTCAATCTCCGACTTTCAAATCTTGTCGTCTGTGAACGAAAATTCGCAAGAGATGGATGAAAAACTCTGTCATCCTTTTTTTGAAGTGTGTGTTTGTGTGTGTGTGTGTGTGTGTGTGTGTGTGTGTGTGTGTGATGGGCAGGGGAGAAAGAGAAGGCGAGGAGGAAGGGAGAAAAAAAAAGTATCGAGACACCATCTCCTCCCCAAACACTCACACACACATCCCCACCCTCCACCTCCTCCTGACCTCAGCCTGGGAATACCAACCGCCTCAGATAGACTCCATCTGTGTGTGAGTGTGTGTGTGTGAGTGTGTGTGTGTGAGAGTGAGAGATAGAGAGTAATACATCTAGTATTTGAAAAATAAAAAGAACCATCGGCTCCTGCTTGGACCGAATGATTGGCGGTTCAACTTTAATCCAACGTCGGTATGAAAAGTAAAAAAAAAAATCTGCCGCACATACCTTCAGATTTACCTAAAAATCTCAGCAATGCTTTGTCTTACAGCTCCTCTGTGCAATCTGCAGGCATGTCAGCAGGACATTTTACAGGAAAAGGTGCTGCAGTTTGGTTCAAATCATAAGAAAAACTGGGAAAAAAGTGTTAAGACTGAAAAACAAGTCGTCTAGAAATGACATATATCTACATTTGAGTGATGATGCCATCTATAGCAGCTGTAATAATTATGACCCGGAGCAGCAGTGCAGATCACATGACGTCTCCAGACACTATATGTCGACAAATGTCCTCATTCAGGAGGAGAAGGGAGGGAAGGGGTGTTGCTTTCGGGCGTGTTCACTGTTGAGATTACAACTCTGACATATCATCACCTTTTTAGGTTGATATGTTGAATTTATCAGCAAACAGTTGCTTATTTTTCAACATCCGACAGTTACGGAGCAACGTTATCATTCATTTAAAGGCGTGTTTCTGTCCACCCGGTGGATCTGAGTCCAATGTTCTGTCTCTGTTAGCTCCTGTTTTGACTCTCCACCAACTCCTGAGGGAAATATCTGGCTTTTTTAGCTGCATGGTGCTGAGCAGGTAGCGTACGGAGGCTGAAAACGACGCTGCGAGAGCCGCTGAGAGTGAACCAAAACAGGAAATTTGCAGCCGGACGGATAAACAATGAGCTGAAACTCAACTATAAAGCTCCGTAGCGACGCCTCTGACATTACAGAGCGTCTCACAGGCTGCGGTAGCATCTTTAATCTGCTTGTTTTACGTTAAGATATTCAATTTCTTGTTATATATGACAGTGCGAGACAGCAAATCGTCACATTTTAGAAGCTGGAAGCAGAGGACATTTGGCATTTTTGTTTCAAAAATGACTAAAACAATTATTCAGTTATCAAAATAGATAAATAGATCAGATTTTCTGTTGATTAACTAATCAATTAAACCGTGTTGTCACTCAGATCCAGCTTTCTCAGATGGGAGGGGTTGGACTTCAGAGCTGAGGCCAGAGAAGCACAGCTGATCTCTGACAAACTGCAGTCACCAAATGTGAATAAAGAATAAAATGTAATTTATAGTCCAACTTATTTCCACCATCTTCCCTCCAAACTTCCTTGTGTTCCTTGTCTCTTTATTGTGTCGCCTGGTTGTGTGATACGATGTTTCAGAAAACCGTCGTTCCCATCTGATCGTTTGTTATCCCGACTATTCCTGACTTCAGATCTCCAGCTAAATGAGGAGGGAAAAGAGATTTACACAACAGATTTTTCAGAGTTAGAACTTCATACAGAAAACTGAAAATCAGAGTTTCTTCTGTGTGTCTGTGCTTTTTTTTTCTTCTTCTTCTTTCCTTCTTCCTCCGCGTTGAAGCTGGACGACAGCCGAGCAAATCAAAACCAAATCTCCTCGCTCACATCTCTCCCTCTCCGTCTTCTTTATCACTCCACCTTTCTCTCATTCTTTCATCCTCCCTCGCTCAGTCCTGGAGCCAATTATAACCTGCTGTAGCATTCCTGACTGCAGGAGAAGGAGGAGGAGGAGGAGGAGGAGGAGGGAGGGAGGAGGTGGAGGAGGAAGGGAAGGGAAGGGAGGTGTTTTTAGGGATTAACATACCAGAGCTGTCAGCTGGAAACCACTTCATTCCACTTTTTGCTGTTTTTCTCAGCCTGGGTTGAATCTAAAGTTTTCTTATGAAAGTTTTTTTTTTTTTACAGTAAATCACAAAACATGCACATGCAGGACATTTAAATCACCTGAAAATACACAAAAAACTGAGTTTAAATACGCGTTAAGTGCATGGAAACAGAAATACTTGGCATATAGAAGTATGTGCATAGATTACAACACAACATTTTTAGTGAATATAAAGAACATATATACAAACAACACAGACTCAGAAACATTTAAAATCCATTTACCTTTATTGGAAACATGTGTACAACTGCATATTTTACACTCAAACACAGAAATGCTGCACAAACAAATATTTAACCCCATAAAATGACGTTGAAATTAAACATACTGGACGCACAAACAATGACAGTGTTGATTGAAATACATGAAAACATAAAGACTTAAACATGCACAGAAACGCAGAACAATGCTAAAACACATTTTCATATATGACAAAACAGAGATACTTGCATTTCCAGCCTCTATATTTATATTCTGGGGCTCTACTGGAATATCTTTGCATGATTTCCCGTTAAAAACTCCTTTTTTATCTTCTACTGGTCCTTTATGCAGCCCCTCAGTTCAGCCTCTGTCTGAAACAGGAAGTTTTATCTCCTGTCTCTTTAAGAGAGGCCCCGCCTCCTGATGAGCCCCGCTCTGTTCTTATTGGCCAGCTTTCAGGAAGCTTCCTCCACATAAACAAACTTCTTCTTCATGTGTTTTCTTTGAAATATAAACTTCTTAAATATGTGTTCGAACCCAAATCAGGTGTGAAATGCCCTGGATTTTGTCTTACAGGAAGCATTTTTTACAAGCGTTCACCTCTTCGACCATGTTTAAAGCATGATATGTCCTCCGTATGTGTTGTGAATGATTTGAAATTGACAAATCATGTGACAGTAAAGTTTCTTGCTGTTTATTCAAGAGTCCCCTCTCTTCCGGATAATCCACAGATAACACTGAGAAACGTTTCCGCAGGGACTATTTTCTTTCGGTAACAAGTCTCGGTGAGGTCTGTGGATTATATCCAGAGTAACTGGGACACACGCCGCTGTTGAATTTTTTAAAAGTACATTTTCAAAAGCTGTGTGAGCCCCCACCAGTGTAATTTCTCCATTGTGGAAGGAAGGAAGCAGAAACCTTAAAGATATCTGGAAAAACCTGGAGAGAGTGAAACTATCTGTGTGTGTGTGTGTGTAGGTGCCGCTAGAGGTTAAAGTGACACTTTAGCTTCACCTCGTCATAAAGAAACCGCTATTTCATCAACTTTTAAGTCTGGAAATAAGCAAGAAAATCAAGTCGTGGACGCTCACATGTCCGTCTTGCATCTCTAGTTTGTCGTCGTGGGAAGAAAACACAGATTTCTTAGACGATTTGCTACGTGACTGACAGTTTAACTGCATCAGCAGGGCCATAAATTGCATATACATACAAAAAAAAAATGCAGCCACCATGCAGAATTGTCTTCCCGAGTCATGGTCAGTTTCGGCTGTGCTTCTTTCCCTCCCCCGCTACTACCGCCGCCACTGCCGCCGTCCGTCCGTCCGCTCCGTCACCCGTCAGTGTTGCGTTCACTTTTGTCGAGCGTCACGTGAGAGACCAGCGAGGCAGCAAATTGAAAAATACAAGCTGAAGAAGAGATTTATTCATTTCTCTCTCTCTGATGTGTGTGTGTGTGTGTGTGTGTGTGTGTGTGTGTGTGTCACCTCTGAGTTCATTGGATTGCTGCGTCAGTGTCTCTGTCACTGTCAGCTTTGAACACACACACACACACACACACTCATATATATATATATATATATATATATATTTATACACATTGTCAGTCTTGACAGCTCTGTGGTGTGTGTGTGTGTGTGTGTGTGTGTGTGTAGTTTCCCTTCAACTACAGCACTGTAGTTTACCTGAGGACATGACTGGTTTGTTTTCAGTGCGAGAGTGTGTGTGTGTGTGTGTGTGCAAGAGTTATGGCTCCTTGTGCTCTGCCAGTATAACACTAGATTTACTGGCTCAGTGGTAACACACACACACACACACACACACACACACACACACACGCAGATACACACCCACCTGCAGGGCAGAGGAATGCAGGCATACAACTAAACTCTGGGAACCAGATGAGAGACTCAGCTGACCTGTTTCATCTTTGTGTGTGTGTGTGTGTGTGTGTGTGTGTGTGTGTGTGTGTGTGTGTGTTGATATGAGGCAGAGTGATGCTGAGTGACAGATGCAGTGATACAGCTTGTTTCTGTTAGACAAAGACACAGAGGGAAGGATGGAGCGAGCGTCAGCAGCAGCAGCAGCAGCACATGAATGTATTTGTTCAACAACAACAACAACAGGACTGTAGCAGCAATTTTAAAACAAACTACAAAATAAATGTAAAAAAAACAACAACATATCGCACCCTGCAGCTTTTAAATATCATCTTCCTGCTTCTGTTTCAGTCTCATCCACACATGCAGGATACTTTATTTCCTGTTGCTGCTCTAAAAGTCGTCAAATTTAAATGTCAAACCTCCAAATTCCTAGAAAATACCTCAAATTTCATGCTTTTTTTTTGCATTTCTTTGTACATAAAATCGAAATTTGTAAAGAAACTTACAACTAAAGGTGCGTTAAAAGTATATTTGATGTTTTAAATACTAAATTGCACACATTATATTCAAATTAAGCATAAACGGAGGCTGTTAGGTTTGAGATAAGACCTTCAAAGCTCAAGATTCACGCTCGGTTGAAGCAAAAGTTTTAATTTTTCTCTCTGAATTACATATTTTTATTATTTTATTTTGGTAAATTGTACAAAAATGTTGATACCAAAATATTCTTGTTGTGCAACAAACAGACAAAACAGCAATAATAAACTTTCTATGTTTCTGTTTAGACACATAGATCATGGTTTTGGTCACGGGTCAAATTTGACCCATGTTTCAATGAAAGAAACACTAATTATCATCCAGTAAAATGTTTTTTGTTTGTTTTTTACTAACAAAACACTGTTTTTCTTTTGTTATTCATACTAGTTTGGCAACATTTACCATGTATTTCTGTGCATAAACAACCCATAATTACCACCGAGTCAAATTTGACCCGTAACACAACAGATGTCACTTTTTTTTTTTTTTTTACAGGCTTTAAATAAAAATAAAAATGATCAGAAGGTGTTTTATTGTATTCAGTGTAACCATTGTAGAGGAAGTAATGATCAGAAAGAATATAAAAATATATTTCACACATTTAAAACTTGAAAACGGGTCAAATTTGACCCTGAAGACAATAAAAAAAAAGAGGCTGGAAGGACTTGAATCAGTTTGTTGTTTAACATTTAAGTGAAGCCGCCATCACCATCTGTCACTAACATTAACCAACATAATCCAGGCAATGATTACATTTGCCAACAACAACGTAATTGGAAAAGCGGAACATAAACGTCATTTTCTAGTAGAGCGGCGGGCGGGCGGCAGCGGCGGGTTGACGTGGGTGTTCCAGTGAGTCAGCGCCGCCGAAAAAAAAAAAAACATGTAAACATAAAAGCAAATGCAAAAACCGGCTTTCATGTTATGAATTGTTAATTTTCTGGGTTTACGACGAGGGATGACAGAAGAAAACATCCTTCCTGTTTGGCTCGTTTTAACCTCTATGGTTTAATCCTTGAGTGTAACACACACACACACACACACACACACGCTGAGAGAGAGCGCCGAGGCAGCGTCACGTGCGTGCGGCTGTGCTTTGCATAGTTTCAGTCCGTCTGTGTGTGCTCTGATGGAAAACTCATCTCCCTGCTGGCTGCCTCTTCATTTGGATTCATGTGGACGCTTTACATGGAAACACACACACACACACACACACACACACAGAGAGCTGCTGCTGTTTGTGCGACACGTCACTTGCGCCCGCTGCTGCTGCTGCTGCTGCTGATCAATACTGATTATCAGCAATCAAAAAGTCAGTGCGTCAGTCCGAGCTGTTAGCTGTTTTATCAGTTGGTGTTTGTGTGGATCGTTTGCATGAAAAGTAAACATTACAACACTTTATTGGACTGTACCTTCAGATGTGCAGTGTTTTTATGTTTAAGCATGATGGCCAAAAGTATGTGGACACCCCCCCTGGCATGGCATTACACCCTCATGTGATTCTGACGCCGTGCGCCAGATGTTGGATGTTGCTGCGTCAGTGATGTTGGTTTTTACGCCACATGTGATAACTCAGGACGGTCGTGGTTGTGTGAGGGCTACTGCTACTATAGGCTCTTACTATCCGTTGATAATATGACAGAGTATGAGTGAAAGTTGTGTTGTGAGTCATTTCTTTCGGTTTTTGAGGCACCTCAGTCTCCCGGTCGTCATGACGATCAGTTTAAAGGTCGATTACAGACAATCAGAGCTGGTTTGTGACGGTGTTTATGTTATTTTAATTAGTTATTTTATTATATTTGTGTTTTAAAATGTATTTTCTATCAAGCAGGATGGCCAAAAGTATGTGGACACCCTTATGTGATTCTGACGTCATGCACCAGATGTTGGAAGCTGGCTGCGTCAGTGATGTTGTTTTTTACTCCACATGTGATAACTCAGGACGATTGTATGATCACTGATGTGTGAGAGCTAAAAAATATGACGGTTTTCAGGCCCGGTTGTCATGACGATCAGTTTAAAGGTCGATTATGGACGATCAGAGCTTGTTGTTCGGCTCCACTTGACCGTCCATCATACATTAGAGTTCCTCATAACAATATTTATTTTATTTTAATTAGGTATTTTATTATATTTGTGTTTTGAAATATATTTTCTATCAAGCAGGATGGCCAAAAGTATGTGGACACCCCCCCTGGCATGGCATTACACCCTTATGTGATTACGCCACATGTGATAACTCAGGACGGTTGTATGATCACTGATGTGTGAGGGCTAAAAAATATGACGGTTTTCAGGCACCTCAGTTTCCCGGTCGTCATGACGATCGGTTTAAAGGTCGATTATGGACGATCAGAGCTGGTTGTTTGGCTCCATTTGACCGTCCATCATACATTTATTTTATTTTAATTAAGTATTATATTATATTTGTGTTTTAAAATATAATTTTTATTGATTTTTTCATTATTTTTCATGTATTTTATTATAGTTTTTCCTTTGTTTTTATTACATTTTCATAAGTTTTATCTCTCATGTACATTAGTCTAAAAGTCTTATTATCAGCTCGTCAGTGAACTGTGATTCTCCGGATAGTAGTTCTGTGTAAGTCCAGACGTTGTGAAGCTTTGTGAAGTGAACCGTGTTCCTGCACATGCTCAGTAGCGTCGGCCTTACACAGAACTACTCTCCAGAGACTGAAAACAAGATCGCTGTTATTAGTTTTTGGTGTCACTGACGTATTTTTAGTCAGTTTTACGTCTATAATATAATATAAGAATAATATAAATCAGGCTTTTGATGCACACACAATACATGTTAGTAGATGAGTCGAGTGCGAGTAAGGATCTAAAACACCGTCAGAGTCGATTAGATGACTGTGAGTGATGAGATGCAGAAACTGCAGAGTCATGTTCATGCGCTGCCTTGCTCAAAGGACACGTGACTGCCTGACTGCCTGACTGACTGACTGTGATGAGTGTGATGAGAACAACACCTGAGAGGATTCAGTTTCAGGACAAACAGCAGCTGCAGGCAGATGTTCTGCTCATCTCCCAGAGAGCCAAACACCACAGCAGCAGCAGCAGCAGCAGCAGCAGCAGCAGCGTCGTACTCACAACCTTCACTCACTCACAGAGAGAGAGAATTGTTTAGCAAAGAAAGGTAGACACACACACACACACACACTCTCTCCATCTATTTTTCTACTCCTCATTCATTCTCCACTCGGATTCAGCACAGTTGTGTGGAATTATCGCTGGCAGCCGCTCTTCACGTGGACCGGTTGTGTGTTGGAGTGTGTGTGTGTGTGTGTGTGTGTGTGTGTGTGTGCATGCATACTTGATAAGGACTTTTATAAGCATGCACAATGCAGCCTCACACACTCTTATCTCCCACAGAGGGAGGTAATGAGGATCTCTCTCTCTCTCACACACACACACACACACACACACACACACACACACACACACACTCTCAGTTATCTCCCACTCCGTGTCTCGGCTGACAAACAGCCAGCGAGGCATCGTGCGTTTCTCCTCTCCCTGGTTTTTAATCATCTCTGAACAATGTGGCCCAGTGAACACGTCTCCTCCTACTCCTCTCCTCTATCACCTCCTGATGGACGACGAGGAGGAGCAGCAGCAGCAGGAGGAGCAGCAGCAGCAGGAGGAAGAGGAGGAGGAGGAGGCCTGTCCTCCTTATCTGCTTTAACACACAGCCTGCTCCTCTTCTTTTCTTTCACCTCCTATACCCTCCATCTCCTCACTCACTCTCCTTCTCCTCCTGCTGCTCCTCCTCTTCTGCTCCTCCCTCCCTCCCTCCTATAATCTAAACACGAGCAGGTATTCGAGTGTGCGGTTGATTTGGCGGCTCCTGCGGTTACCGGCGGCAACGGCGGCAGCAGCAGGGATCAAATTAATACTGCAAGTGCCTCGAACAATAAAATAAAAATTTTAGAGGTCCACTTAATAGATTTCCACTAAAGGTCGAGTGGGGTCGCATGACATAACGATACAGTCTTCCTCCACATGAGCAGCGGGAGAAGTTACACCTTTGTTGTATATCCAAGAGACGCTGGTCTAAGTGCTCGTTAGTGAGCTCTTTGCTGTATTAATTGTTGAAAATGTTTGATTTTATAATTATTCAGCCGGAGTCTCGAACATCACGTTTTTTTTTGTTACCTTTTGTGTTTCGTGGCGTTTTTATGCTGTTTCACTGCAAATCAATCATGTTTTCACCATTAAAGCCATTAAATTCAGTGAAAATGGAGATTATTAAGCAGGATTTTCAAAATAAAGCACAATACGCTACCACGCGAGTGAGCAGAGAAGGAACAAGAGGGCGAAATAACTCACTGATCCGTGATGGTGTGAGTAGAAGATGACACCACATGGTGCACGCAGGTGCCCTCAGCGGGTCCACACACACACACACTTCACACACACACACACACACACACTTCACACGTGAACCTATGTTGGGCGACGCTCGTTATGCGCCGTGGCAGTCAGCAAAGACTCGTACAAATAAGTTAAAAGAGAGCTCGGGTGTATGACAGCTTGTCGCACACTCCACCGACATGACTCTGTGTGTGTGTGTGTGTGTGTGTGTGTGTGTGTGTGTGACGTGCCCAGAGCTGACAGTGTGTCACTGGTCGTCGACGAGCGCGTTCAATACTGAATGAGGTGCAGAAAACTCGAGACGTGTCACGCAGACAGAAGCGAAATAAAAGGACACGATGAAGCCGGCGACGCTGCTGCACACATGTGTCTGCCACTCCTCCTCCTCCGAGGAGAGCTGTGGAGGAGGACAGAGCTCTCGTACCCGGTGGGGGGTCTCCTTCCTCCCCTTCCTCCCCCCCGCCACCCCCTGCTGTGACATACATACAGTACGCCTGTGTGACAGCTTCACACAGCCAGTAGGCCAAGCGCTGTTTCATCAGAGGCTCCTTCTTCTTTTTAAAGGAAATGTTCTCTGTAATGGATCGTTATGTGTTTCAGGACTGAATGTGCTTCATGAAAATCAAGGTTTACTTTAAAAAAAAAACACATGCAAGTCTCAGTTTCCTGTGTTCAGAGCGCACGAAAGTAAAAGTCACCTCACTGATATTTCTTTTTCCTTTCTCTTTACATGCATATCTGGTGTTGGAAGTAATCTAACAATAAGTTACATTACTTTAATATTGTGATAATACAGTTTTTTAAACAGGTGATTAGTGATTGGATAGACATATATTGTTAAAGTAACCCTCCCTGTAGATATAAAGGGCTCATTCGAAGGTAACAAAGAAAAAACAACTCTTATTTTCAGCTTATTAAAACATATTTAGGATTATTATAAGTCACTTAAAGCTACACATTGCACCTTTAACACTGAATGATGACATCATTCAGTCCAGAGTCCAGCTATCGCGTATGTAAAGCCACGATTTGATTATATTCTGTCACTTACACACTGTGAAAGTGTTCTGCATTAAAACTGAAGCATTAAAAACACTAAAACAACTTATGTGCATCCACAAATCATGACAACAACAATCACTGTCGTGCTGCTGCTGCTGCTGCTACGTTAGCTGCTACTTTTTCATGTAATAAAACACAAAAAGAAGCTGATTTATCTGTTTTACAGTCCCGCCAAACAAATTGTTTTAATAAAGAAGTCAGTCAATAATCTGCTTTTTTTTTTTCTTCTTCTTTTTTTTCTCTCCATCCTGCTGTGAGCATCTGTGACCTGGTTTCTAAAGCAGCTGGTTACCAGTGGTGGTTGAAGTATTTGGAGGCGTGCAGCTCTTCATCTAACAGCCGCTCCGTCTTGTTTCCATATTTAGAAATGATTCACTGTTTAAAAAAAAATAAAAATAAATATAAAAGAAATGTCCAAAAGATGTAGATGCATTCTTAATTTTTGATTTTTTTTGCACTAACCTCAGTTGACACTGTGTTTCCTGTAGCTGCTTTCACGATTAAAGTCAAGTTTCACCAGTCCGGTGCTTTTAATGTGAAGGGGCAGCAGCAGGAAATGTTGGTGTTAGCATTAGCGGTTAGCTCTGATACAGCTGTAGGACTGTGGCTGAAGAGATAAAACGATAAAAAGGTAAAAAAAAATATATAAACAGTAACGCTGGATTACAAGCTGGATCATTTCCCTTTCACAATAAAAGCTGACAGGTAATTACAGGACTGAATGGGTATGGTTGAAAAAAAAAATGTCAGGAAAATGTTCAGGATTATATTAATTGTATATTTTGATGAGGAAACAAAAGTTGAGCACATGTAGCAGCAGAAATATGAATGCAATTAATTATTATCTGTGGCTGTCAGCAGATTCAGCTCCATTTAAACTGTTAATATTCTGCGTTTCGACTCCTCCAAAAACATACAACGCATACATTCAGCGAGCTACAGTGTGCAACAGTGATGAAGGTCAGTCATTACAATTCAAGGAAATCAAGCTCATCATGCCCCCCCCCCCCAAAAAAAAAACTGTTAATGCGGCACTTTGACTGAAGTCTCTGATAATTCCTCCCCGCTTCGCCGTCTGCAGGCGAGATGCACATATGCAGTTTTATGTAAAACAAGCAGGCATGATGAACCATTTTTCCTTGAATCCGTAATGACTGACCTTCATTACCCGAAACTATGAATATGCTGCTGAATCCATCGCACGGAGAGGCAGAATTAAAGGAGCTTTAAACGGCGCACGGTGCACATTTTATACCGGAGTGTAAACCTGCATGTAAACTGCTATAAAAGAGACAATAAGCTTCTTTTTTTTCCTCTTTTAACAAGCGTATATGTAGATTAAACCTTTGCAGATGATAAGCAAACATCGCTCCTTTGTTCTCAGAGTCGTAACTCAGTAAAAGTCTGAACACACATGGTGCGACTTAGACTTTTTTCAGGGCTGTAAAACATCTCTGATGTCCCGCATGTAACATAAATCCACTTCGAAGACTCCTCGTAGCTACAGATGTCGCCGTCTGATCGTCGTGTTTTAAGAGTTGTCTTCGGCGTCACGGTAACTCAGTGACGGTTGTCTGAACATCCGGGGGGGTCCACGCTGCAAACAGGATTTCACGGCAACATTTATCCCAACCCCCCAAAGCATTATGGGAACTGTAGTTTTAAAGTTTTTACAGTAATTAAAACACACTTTGTTCCGCTAGACGCCACCTTCATATCAGGTTTTAGTCACCTAAACTCAACGACAGAGGTAGCAGATAACAACAACAACAACAACAGTCCTGTCATCCAGTGCCAGATCAGACAAACATCATCGTATCTCTTTATTTGTCTCGCTCGGTTCAGGTTTTAAAGGCTCGCCGATCACGTCAGGCGTGAAGAGATCAGTAACCGTTCACCTTTTTGGCTTCAACCGTCGATCAACAAGTCCCTGATCAAAGATTCACCCGCTCCCGTGATCTCCAACCGTCGTCTGCGGCTCAGGTTTCACCCTCGTGTCGAGAGTTTTGTTTATTCGCACGCCATCCAACAGAAGACAAGAAGCCAAAAGAGGGTTATTGTGCAGCTACTATGAGAGGAAATCTAATTTCACAATCACGGAGCAAAATAACTGCAACGTTGTTCAAAATAGAGCTGAAAATGAGGAATATTTAAACACATTCTTGAGGTTTGACTCTCTATAACAATAAATAAACTTTAGGATTAAGCGAGTGGCGACTATTTTTTAGTGCGGCGGCGATCTGGAGAGACGGCAGCGGGCGGCCGGCCGTAAGGCTTGAGGTGGAGGAGGGTTTTTTGTTCTGTGTGTTGGTTGGTTGGTCTTAATATTCCTCCCCTCTGATCTGCTCCACTTTCTCATGGTGCAACCTGCTGAGATAGCACTTCTATTTCCAGCAAACAAACACACACATAAGAAGAAGAACAAAAAAAAGAGGGCAAAAACAAATAGGGATTTTACAGAGTGTGTGTGTGTGTGTGTTTGGGCGGGCTTGAGTTGTGACAGGCAGGCAGGCGGGCTGCAGCAGAGGGGATGGGGATGATTTGATCTGCTTCATTTCTCTTCTTCATGTAAATAAACAGTAGATGTGATTTATTTTCCTAATGCTCACACAGCAAACAGAGCAGAGGACGCTGGAAGCAGGAAGCAAGTTATTAATAACACACACACACACACACACACACACACACACACACACACGCAAAAAACCCTGCACATTTTTGCTCAGCTGCTTTCCTCTAACACACACACGTTTGACGGCGAGATGCTGCAGGGGTCTCAGGTAGGGACGAGCCTGAATGTGTCGGGAGAGCAGCACAGAAAAAAACCTTCTTTTAAAATAAATCAGCACAAATCTTTGTTTGCAGAATCACTGCACTCCAAAACATGCTCCTAAAAAGTAAACTGCAGTGTTTGAGATGCACTTCAACAACCTCTCAAAGTCTTAGAAAGCGTCCGCACAACAGATGTTTCGACAGAATTTAAATGTTTAAATCTTAAAAGCAGGAACTTCACATTAAAATAAAGTCATTTAACAATATTTTTCTTCTTCTTCTTTAAAAAAAAACCAAAACTTTTCAACCGATTTCCACTTTTTTTAACATCTAGATAACTTCCAAGCTGCGGAAATCATGAAATCAGTTCCTACTCTGGGATAGATTCACTTAATTCAGTCGATGCTGTGAGACTGTGCTCGCAGAGAGATGACAGAGATTACAGATTACAGAGATCCATCACCGTGAATAAATTGTCTTATTTCTTACCGAGAGAGAGAGAGAGAGAGAGAGAGAGAGAGAGAGACAGAGAGAGAGACGATAGTTTATGGATATAAAGCATTAACATTAGATAAGAAAAAAAAATGACATGTACCGCTCGGCGACGTATTTTCAAATCATATCGAGTCACATCTACAGCGACAGATAACGACATGAAGTACAGACAGGAAGTAAATAAACATCCCTAGCTTTGTGCGCCAACATATTTGACACACATACATGCACATAAATGGATGATGACACACGTAAAACTTCCTAATTAGAAAGAAAAATCCAGGATAAAGCGAAATAGGACTTTAAAAGCATGAGCAAGAGAATAATAATTGAAATAAGTAGATGTAGACAAAATAAGAGTGTAGATTTGACAGTTTGTTGGGGTTTAAAAGTGTTTATTCACAGGCAGTGACCTCTCTAGTTTGAGGGATTTCAACTGGGAAGACAGACAGGAAGTGCGAGGACTCTCAGATCTGCTGAGAGAGAGAGAGAGAGAGAGAGAGAGAGAGAGAGAGAGAGAGGATAGTTTATGGATATAAAGCATTAACATTCGATAAGAAAAAAAAATGACATGTACCGCTCGGCGACGTATTTTCAAATCATATCGAGTCACATCTACAGCAACAGATAACGACATGAAGTACAGACAGGAAGTAAATAAACATCCCTAGCTTTGTAGGCTAACATATTTGACACACGTACATGCACAGAAATGGATGATGACACACGTAAAACTTCCTAATTAGAAAGAAAAATCCAGGATAAAGCGAAATAGGACTTTAAAAGCACGAGCAAGAGAATAAATAATTGAAATAACTAGATGTGGTGAAAATAAGAGTGTAGATTTGACAGTTTGTTGGGGTTTTAAAGTGTTTATTCACAGGCAGTGACCTCTCTGGTTTGAGGGATTTCAACTGGGAAGACAGACAGGAAGTGCGAGGACTCTCAGATCTGCTGAGAGACAGAGAGACAGAGAGAGAGAGAGAGAGAGTCCAGTTATCACCGAAACATTTTGATGTGTTTATCTGGAGAGTCGCCCGTCGCCTGGAGCTGGACTTCTGATGGCTTTTGACGGCACCGTTTTGTGTCCACACACACACACACACACACACACACACACACACACACACACAGTTTAAAGGACAGCTCCGGTGTGGTTTGAGTTTTGTACATTTTGCCATCATCGTGACATTAATTCTGACTTTTTTTTATTTATTTATTTGTTTGTTTTTAATACCTGCTGTGCAGCCAAACCTCTCAGGCTCAGTCACATCCAAACACACTTGTGTATGTTTAACTGTATGGAAGGTCTGAGGCGACTAGTCGGTGGTGTCATCATGTCTTTTTTTTTTTTTTGTGCGAGCCGCAGCGAGTCAGCGAACCTCACAGCTGCTGCAGAGAAGCGGCTTAACAGTGAAGAGATAAGGGTTTAAAAAAAAAAAAGAAAAAAAAAAGAGCTCAAACCCAGTCTGTTTCTGTGTGATGAGTGCTGATCTGCTGGTTGTACTGGTTCAGGGGGTCCTGACAGCGCCCAGTTTCCATGGTGACGGAGTATCTGCCTTAGCCGGGGATGCTGCTGTTTATCAGCCTGGGCCGGTCAGGTGTGTGTGTGTGTGTGTGTGATTGAAATGTTTGACCGTGCATTGTGTGCCTTTGAATTAGGGGCACAATTTGTTTGGCTGTATTTGCACAATGTGTGTGTGTGTGTGTTAGTGTGTGTGTGTGTCCGGTGCCCCTGCAGCGCTATAGGGAGGATAATTGTATTTTAATTACAAAACCATCAAACACACGACTCAGACAGCTACCTTCCAACCCCCCCCCCCCTCCGAAAAACACACACACACACACACACACACACAGTAAATGGAGCAGTAAAGTGTGTCTTTTATAAAAACCAACAAGCTTCATGAAAGCAGAAAAGAAAAAAAAAGAGGAGACGAGTTCAGACCCTCACTTATTTAAAGTGGCTGTAATAAATATTATATAACAACAACAACACACATCAGAGTGTAATATGTTGGTTGTGGCTCGTAGTGATGCTTTATAGTGACTTTCAGCTCGTTGTTTATCTGTCCAGCTGCGACTTTACTACCGTTTTTTAGCCTCCGTACGCTAACCTGCTCACCACCAGTTAGCTGTAGACTAGCGGAGTCTGTAGAGAGCAGAAACAGAAGCTCCACAAGCTTGACGTGTCAACTTAAAAGATGATGATGATGTTGCAGGTTTTAAAGATGCATAATAATGAATTGTGGGAGTTTAGTCAGGCAGTTTTTTTTTGCATGTGTTGGTCATCGTGTGTCCTTCTAACTTTCTACTTTTTTCTGCACACGAATTGAAACAGCTGGAATAGCGCAATTTATCTTGTATAAATACATTAAATCTACTGTTTTAAGCAGATAAGTTACATATAAAGTAGTTTTTTTCTTCCTATAAAACACCAACATGTCACTTAAACCAACACACAATGAAAGTATAAAGAGTTTATAAAGAAGTTGTGAGTGGTGACGTCACTTTTCTACAACATATTATCGACGTAGTTCATTTCCTGAACATGTGACGTAAGCTGTGTGCAGTTATTAACTTAATAATAATATATATATATATAATCCGCCTTAGAGACCCAGTGCAGCATTTCCTGTTTCGGTGGAGACGCAGACGTCAAGTGCAGATGAAAAAAAAAAAAAAAAGAAAACTTCCAAGATGAGAAACAATACATTCAGATGATGTAAAATGAGCACAACGAAATCAGCGATAAGTTGATGTGAGAGGGAGATCTGAGGGTCTGTAAGTCTTCAGATGAAGTGATGAAAAGTTGTTTGATCTTTCGTGGTTTGAGCAGCAGAAAAACCGACTCAGTCGCTTTGAGAACAAGGCGCGAAGCAATGAAAGTCAAAAAGTGACTCCTTTAAAGTTATTTTTACAGTCCGTCTTGAATCATTTAAACCGCGTCACCTGCACGGCATCAAACACGCCTTCCTAATTAAACCACCTCACGCTGTGCACGTGTTTAAATTTAACTCTAGCTAACCCCGCTCGCCCGCTTCTCTCTCTCTCTCTCCTTCCTCCGCAGCTGCCCCACCGCCGAGTGACCTTCTCCACGGCTAACCAGGCTCAGGACTTGCAGGACGCGTCCCAGCACAGCTACTACGACAGCGGCCTGGAGGAGTCAGAGACGCCCAGCTCCAAGTCGTCGTCGGGGCCGCGGAACGGGCCGCTGGCGCTGCCGGAGGACCACTACGAGCGGACCACGCCCGACGGCAGCATCGGCGAGATGGAGCACCCGGAGAACGGTAAGACCAAGCCCCCCCCCCCCCCCCCCCCCCCCCACGTCCCTGTTACTCCTCTTTTTTCACCTCCTCCTCCTCCATCCATCCATCAGAGGAGCACACACACACACACACACACACATAAACACACACACACACTTTGCCCTGTGTGTCAAAAAGCGAAGCGTCAGCAGGAATGTTAACGCTGTGCTTTTTTAATCGGATTCCCACAATTCCCTGCGCTTTCTGTGTACCTTCGTTAAAGAGGTGTGTGACCTCACAGCAGCAACAACATAATCAATATGCAACATAATCAACTCCCACGGCTTAACGAATTAACATCCCAATTATGTAAATCACACTGAGTCCAACCTTCCATCAGCTCCACTTATAGATCCACAGAGGGAGGCTAGCGGGGAGCAACGCTAACACAATTCACTCCTACTGTCTGCAGCAGTTAGCGTTGTGTCAGCCTGTCACCATGTTTATCATCTAAAAGGACAGCAGGGGTTGTTTTTTTTTTTTTTTTTTTATGATGCTAACAGTAGCCACTTAGCTATACGCTGTAAACAGGTATGAGGAGCTGTGAGAGATGCTAATGATGCTACGTCCACCTTTTTGAACATTTTGTTCCCTGCATGTTGCATGTTTACAGTTCTGTCTTTTAAAAAATATATATATATATATAAAACTGAGCAATAAAAATATGAAACTTTATGTTGCCCAAAGGTGTAACTGACGCTAATGATGCTAGTGGTGCTGCATCCTCGCAGAGATTTACCTGAACACAACACACACTGAACATTTTAACATAACCCTTCACGCTGTATGTTTACAGTTCTGCCCCTTTTTTAAATGTAGAAACACTAAAACTGAACAAACTTTATGTCGCTTGAGTCTTTGATGTGTTTGAAGTCAGTTTAGCTCTCAGCAGTTTAGCTAAAACCGAAAATAGCTCATCTTGTTAGCGTGTATTTTTTTTATGATATTAGGGATTAAAACACTGAAATATAACTGTGTGGTTTAAATGATTGACTTTGATGCTGACTTTTAGCTTTACTAGCTCGAGTGTAAGTGAGCAGTTACAGATTGGAAGTTGGGAAAACGGACATGATAACTTATAGTGTGTTAGCATATTGTGTTAGCATGTTGTTAGCATACTGTTAGCATGTTGACTTTCATATTTCTTTGGTGTAGTGCCAGTGTTGTAAAGCTAACAGGTGTAAATGAGCAGCTACAGGCTGGAAGTTGGGAAAACAAATAACTGATATTGTGTTAGCATGTTGTTAGCATGTTGATTTTCATATTTCTTTGTTGTAGCATCAGTGTTGTAAAGCTAACAGGTGTAAGTGAGCAGTTACAGGCTGGAAGTTGGGAAGACAGACATAATAACTTCTAGTGTGTTAGCATATTGTGTTAGCATGTTGTAAGCATACTGTTAGCATGTTGACATTCATATTTCTTTGTTGTAGCACCAGCGTTGTAAAGCTAACAGGTGTAAATGAGCAGTTACAGGCTGGAAGTTGGGAAAACAGACAACTTATATTGTGTTAGCATATTGTGTTAGCATGTTGTTAGCATGTTGACTTTCATATTTCTTTGTTGTAGCATCAGCGTTGTAAAGCTAACAGGTGTAAGTGAGCAGTTACAGGCTGGAAGTTGGGAAAACAGACATGATAACTTATATTGTGTTAGCATGTTGTTAGCATGTTGTTAGCATGTTGACATTCATATTTCTTTGTTGTAGCATCAGTGTTGTAAAGCTAACAGGTGTAAGTGAGCAGTTACAGGCTGGAAGTTGGGAAGACAGACATAATAACTTATATTGTGTTAGCATGTCGTTAGCATGTTGATTTTCATATTTCTTTGTTGTAGCACCAGCGTTGTCATGCTAACAGGTGTAAGTGAGCAGTTACAGGCTGGAAGTTGGGAAAACAGATAACTTATATTGTGTTAGCATGTTGTTAGCATGTTGACATTCATATTTCTTTGGTGTAGCACCAGCGTTGTAATGCTAACAGGTGTAAATTAGCAGTTAACTAACTGTCTAGCTTCATTTCTCTCTGTTGTCACTTAAAAAAAATACAGCTAACCAAACTGGTTTCAGGAAGGAAGAACAGTGGAAAGTGTTCATTTTATTTTAGTTTCCAATTGCTGTGGAATACACAAAGAGCAAATTAGTCTGTCGGTTTTTAATAACACACATATACATATGGGAGTCTGAGTCTGGATCAGTCAGACAGAAAGTGAAGTCAAACACTCAGATTTATAGTCGTAACCACACCTGCTACAGACTGTTATAAAGCTCTCTGTTGCCCTTAAAAATATACAACCTTGGCAGTTAATTGGTACAACAGTTGGTCCTTTATTCATCATTTACCAGAGTTGTGCCTCCGCTTCCCGTCCGCCGGGAACTGAGCGTTGCAGGTCGGATCACACAGTTCGCATTTCTGCACACAAGGTTTATGCAGGTAACGATTAAAAAAAAAAAAAAAAAAAAAAGTTTCCATTGCACGTGTACTTCTAAGTTTAAAACACATGGATCATTAAATAGTGTAAAATTAATACTAAAAAAAAGTTTCATTGCACCAAACTCATCAAGGACTGATTGTTGTGATTTATTCTTCTTGATATCCAGTCTGAAATAATCATTTTTAAATGATTTTAAAGCAAAAATGCTATTAAAAAGATGCACAGACTGGTTGAAAATATGTCATCATTCATTATAAAGATATTTAAAGGATAAGTTAAACAGTAATAGACTAGTTTTTTGGGGTAAAATATGGTCAAAAAGCCCTTCTTAGCTTGTTTTAACATTACAGGTGGTGTTAATTATCACCCAGGACCCCTTAAAACTCCGTCAGGGTCTGAAAAAGAAGATAATCCACTGAGTGAAGTCCTGCATGTTGAAGTGAGGAGCGTATATAAAGTCCGCCTCTGCTACTGTGGCATGAATACCCATACATACATTTACATACAGCTTCATCAGAACATTTAATTAAACATACATTAACCTCTGTGGTTCCTGCTTTTTCTGCTGCAAGACCAAAAACATGAATAATATATGCAAATAGAGTCCTTATATCACTAAACAAACAAACAAAATACATTTAAAAAAAAGAAAACAGATTGGATTAAACGCACTTTTACTTGGGAAATTTTAAATTTGTTATCTTCTGCACGTGTAGACCTGGAGGGGATCACATGTTCAGATGTGTTTGCAGCTAATTAAACTTAATATTTCCGTGCACATTTATGACTTTATGCTGAAGCATCTGTCACAGCTGCACAGCTGATTCACATTGTTTTTGCAAACGACTCACTCTTCTCAACCAATCACGTCATTTCGGTACCTTGAGAGCAGCAAATAAATACTGATAATATTCCTTTTGAGCCTGTCTTAAACCTTAGACTTTCATCTTTTCAGCAGTTCTTGCCATTTTATGGTAGAGGAAGGTTTTTCTGGCAACTGGCGAGACTGAAAAAACAAGGCGCTCCGAGTCTGTTGCAGGTTTGTTGTAGCTTAAAAACTCACATCCATAGACGAGTTCGGTCTCTTCTGTAGTTCCTCGCTGGTGGAAGATTCTTTCTCGAACACCTACCTGCACTTAACGGACTGTAGGAGAAAAAAAAAAGCCTCTAATCATCACCTTCCTGTTGGCGTCTACGTCCTATCAGGCCCCAAACTTCCTCATGTCTTGCTAAAATGAAAAACGTAAATGTCACCTCGAAGCGCGGGGAGAGAGATGCAGATTAATTCCTCACCCGATGCGTTACGATCCACTAAAGTTAGACACCATACAAGACGAATAAATCCCTGTTTTTTTTATTATCTGTTGCCGCGATCTCCACCGTACACACCTGGGGGAGATCTGCGCTCCGCTGAGTGCACTCTCCTCGCCGCTCCAGATGCTTTTAGTACCACATCTTTCTTTCTTTTTCTTTTTCTTTTCTTTTTTTTTGTGTTGTTGTTGCAGTATATCTTCTTGGGGCCTGTTTCTGCTTTACATCTACTCTAATATGGAAATCAGATCCTGATGTACAGTAACTGTTTTGCTTTATTGACTCTTAAAGCTTAAAGTTTCTCCCCCCCCCCCTTTCCCCTTTCTTGGAACGAGCGAAGCACTTCGTTTTACTTCCTTTCTGGAGCCAAAATGATTCATTAAGACACACACATCTGAACGCCCGCACGGTCTGATTTCTCTCTCGACTGTGCGTCAGCGTTCATTGTTTTGCTTTGACTTGTTAACGCCTCATTACCACTTATGCCAATTAAGCTAACTGCGGTGAAATAGTTGAAACTGACACAAAAAAAAAAAGAAGAAGAAGAAGAAATAAAGAGAAAGTGAAGAGACGTTAAGTGTAAATGTCAACCTTATCTCTCTCTCTCTCTCTCTGTCTCTTTCTCTCAACCCACAGGTCGTACGTATGCCATCTGTAAACACAATTATTCACAGCTGCTCGCACGCCCACGGGCTACTGCCACCCAGTGTGTGTGCATGTGTGTGTGTGTGTGTGTGCGAGAGAGAGATAGCGAGAGAGAGAGTGTATAAGTGGTTGTGTATCTCCTCCTCGTACACAGAGGAATGAGGTCAGGGTTATGTTGTGTGTAAGTGTGTGTGTGTTGCAGTCTGAGGGGATGATGGTAGTGCTGTACAATCTTCCACTTTGATGGTCAAACATGTTTTAGCTGCAGGTATTTTCCCAAGAAAGTGTGTGTGTGTGTGTGTGTGTGTTGTACCAGCAAAGAGGTCAACAGATTACAGCTGGTCTTCTGAGGATTAACACACAGATACACTTTACTCTCTCTCTCTTTCTCGCTTTCTCTCTCTGTCTGATTCAAAAAGTTGAAACCTTTATTGCCACAATAAGAGAAGCAGGTTTATATTTAACAATGCAATAAATTAAAAAAACACACACACACACACGTGCCGAGCCGAGACATAATTAAAGATTAACGTTAAACGGTTAATCATGCAGTAATTGTCGCAATAATTAAACAAACAGCAGCATATGTTTTTTTTTTTTACCCCCCTAATGAGGTCTGCAGGTCAGCACGGTTCGTTCCTCTCTGTTTCCTCCTCCTCCTCCTCCTCCTCTGCTGCTGCTGCTGTGGAGCGGATCGATCATCCGGTGGTGTGATTGATTGTTGATCGGTCACATCTCAAGTGCTTCAGACAGATTGATGGAGAGCTGCAGGAATGAGCCGGCCGGACCGGGACACATCCTCTATCTACTTTTGTTACTGTGTGTAGAAGAAATATAAGGTGGTGGAAAAGTTCAGTATTTATGTTTTTCCCTTAAATTTCCCCTTAAAAATCATCATCTTCCATCATCAAAAGTCAAAGTGGCCGAGTCATTCGGTCGATAAAACGTCAGGAAATGGAATAAAATTGTCAATCGTTTTCACCCAAAGCCAGATGTGTGGTTTCAAATGTCCACAACCTTAGAAATTATTAACATTTTAGAAGCTGGAAGCAGATAATGTTATTGTTTTTTTTCTTTTCAAAACAGTTGTAGATTAATTCTCTGATTATTAGTTGATTGACAGAAGGTTAATCATTTAATCGACTGAGAATTGAAGCTCTAAATGACATAATTAAAATGATTTCTTTGGCTGTTTCAGAGCTTCCTTTTTCCATTTTTCTTTATTCCTTTATATTTCAATAATTACAGCAGCAGCTTCCAAACCTACAACTTTAATTCTCCTAACGTCAGACCTTTCCATTTTTGCGACTGTGAGACGTTTCTAACTTCAGGCTGCCAACGTTACGCAACGTCATCCTGCCCGGGATGCGATCCGTCGCTATATGAGGGGGAGATGGACGCATTTACACTTAAATAACACGCGGCCTGGATATGTCTGCTGTTCTTAATGCGTCCTCGGCTGCTTTTACACCTGCTTTTATAGGTGGATTATCTACATATAGCAATGTAATCTGGACATAATCCAGATATAATCTGGATGCTCACGACATGTGACTGCGTGTCATGTGTATTCTAAGAAATCTAAACGGAGGAGGATCATGTTTAGTGGATGGTTGTGCTCACAATAAAAATCCAAATAAATAAAGTGGAGTTTCTCTGAGAGGGGCTAGAAGCAACATCAATATTTTTTATATAATTATACAGTAAATATGGACTTTTTGGACATTTTGGCGAACATAAAAAATGTCTTTTCACAAGTAGGAAATCCTCAGCGATGATGTCTTATCTTGAAAGGATAAACACTAGTCCGCACGGCTACTGTAGTTTATTTCGACTTAATCCCAAACACACACACACACACACACACACACACACACACACACACAAACCATCCCGCTGCCAGAAATACTCACTCAGAGCATCAGATTTGTATTAATCCGCCGCTGAAAATGGTCCTCCAAAAAAAATGCACTGCTGTTCTGTCTGTTTTTGTTTCACCACATACAGATGTTTTAGGAAATTACTGAGCCTTTAAAAAAACATTGGACACACACACATTGGAGTTGAGTCCCATAGATGTCAGAGAGTATGTTTAGGGTTGTGTTTATTGACAGTATCTTAGTTTTGACTCATGTTACGCTGTAATAAATCCAACTTTCCTGTGAAAATGAGGATTTATTTTTTATATCTCAACATCCAAATACATTTACACCTCTAAGCTTTGTCCATTACTGACTCTATGCTCTGTTCCTACACTGTTATACACAGGTTGTCACCCGTTATCACACACTTAAAAGCTTCAATCCTGCAGATTACTCTTAAATTAAACCCTAAAGTAGCACTTCAAGTAAAAAACAAAGCATATCCTAGCTATAATACTCGGCTCTTCCAGATGTGTCGTCCCTGCTTGCCTTGCTCGTCACACCCTCTACTTTTCCCGAAGCGCCCGCACAGACAAACGACGAACATGTTTTTTTTGGTTTTTTTTTAATAATAGAGACTGCGGTCTGTTCTGCAGAGCTGAGAGCGGCGAGAGAGAGAGACGTGGTGAGATCTCTTTAATGTCAGTCTTTCTGCCTCTCTCGCTCTGCTCCCCGTCCTGTAAATGGTCAGATAATGGACGTTAATTCCATCAGCCCGTCTTCACTCTGCTAATGCACCCACTTCCTGTCTGTGACGGACAGACGGAAAGAGGAGAGAGAGAGAGAGAGAAGAGAGAAGAGAGAGAGGGAAGGGATTTGATTGCATGTGTGTGTGTTTGTGTGGAGAGAGAGAGAAAAGAAAAGGAAGAAAGTTGTGAAAAGAAAAGGTGAACGACGAGAGAGAGACCTAAAGATGATGTAGAGAGAGAGAGAGAGAGAGAGAGAGAGGAAACTGCTGGCTGACGCTGATGGTTGCCGGATAACCAGCTGATTTATGCTGTGTGTGTGTGTGTGTGTGTGTGTGTGTGTGTGTGTGTTTGCGGTAGCACATATCTCCCCAGATGAAACCACATGCAAACATATTGTATTTGGGCACACACACACACACACACACACACACACACCCTCAGCCTCTTTATCTGCTGATTGCATCAGTCTGAGAGCTGTAGTAATCGCTGCACGCACAAAACACACACACACACACACACACACACGAAAGAGAGAGAGAGAGAGAGAGAGAGAGAGAGAGGCAGAGCATCAGTGAGGTTTTCTATCTCGGCTCTTAATCAGCCACCAGTTTGATTTCCAGATAAAACTGTAAAAAAAACACAGAACATGTTCAGTATGCAGGATGACGTCTGCGGCTCCGACGCTGCGGCTAACACAAACATGCGATTATCGAATGACTGAAAAGAAGAAGAAGAAGAAGAAGAAATGAGAAGGAAGTGCAGCAGCGAAGGGTAACTTTTGCTTTTTAAGAGACAGAGTTTTACTTTTTTGTTTTGAAGGGAAGGAAACAAAGGAAACAAAGGAAGGATTGAGAGAAAGTAGAGAAGGTCATATGTTTTCTCCAGTCGAGCGTATCGCCTCCATCTGTCTCCTCCTCTCTCCTACAAGAGGACTCCTCACCCTTCTCCTCCTCCTCCTCTCTCCAGTGGGTGATGATGGGGGCCAGCAGTTCTCCTCCAGCTTGTCAGAAACTCCCAAGACAGGACTGTACTCTCTGAAAACACACATTATGTTTTTTTTCTTTCTTTAAACTTATATAAGCCTTTATGTTGCCTTTGCAGATTCCCTTCAGTGCAACTCCTCCAGCATAAAAGCCTCATGTTCCACATTAATGAAGCACCAAGGTTACATAACAACACTAACAGACACATTTATGATCAGAAAAACTGAAGGAAATTAAGCTCGACGAGCAGGTTCTGGGGTACCTTGACGAGGTCTCCCGGGTTCCCTTGAGGTGCTTTGAGGATGTCCAAGGGGTCAACGGTTGATTGGGATGTTCTATAAGTCACTATAAGGAGGTTTTATGCTGCTATTGGTTCGTTAGGAGGTCAGAGGAAGAACCGAGCAAGTCCTTAAGGAGGTTTAACGGGGCTAAGAAGGTTTCAGGACTTCCTATCACGGTAAAATTAACAGGTTCTAGGAATTACAGAGGATGTTCTAGACGTAACAGAGGGAGTAAACGTCTTAAAACGAGGCTCCAGGTGTTCTTAAGGTGGTTCCAGAGGTGATTTCAGACGTCATGAACACTCGGAGGAGTTTTTATAAGAAGGTTACGCAGGTCTTAAGGAGGTACGAGGGTTTAAGGAGGATAATCGAGTCGCTAAAGTCATGGAGGAGGTCCAAGAAGTAGCTGAGAATCAACCGCTGAGAAGGTTCTGGGTTCAGATATAAGCAGGTTTTAAAAGTCAGGGGTAGAACAAGTGCTGAGATGCTTTTATTTAAGTAAAAGTAGCAATATTATAATGTAAAAATACTCGATTACATGTAAAAATCCACTAAATATTATCGACTTAATATAATTTAAAATGCAAAAGCACTCGTTCTGCAGACGACTGGCTCCTGCGACTGATATATTCTTATACGTGGCATCATTGGAGAGAGCAGCTTTTGTTTGAACCGCTTTATATATACGGTTAAGTGAGGTTACAAACACCTTTCACTCCCCCCTCCCCTTTTCCAAGCATGTAGGAGAACCCAAAGTGGACTACAGCTAGTCCATCCTGGGCTCCATAGAAGAGGATCTGCCCCCTTTACAGCTATAAAGCGTAACAAAAACACAACAATTCTTATTTTCAGGTGATTACACACTAATGAAAACATACTTATGAGTATTATACTCAATTTCTGCCAATATTTCTGCCAATAGATGCCTCACAAATTTGTTATATATTTAGTATTATCCAGATGTCGCTGAGGGAGTTTTGTTGTCAGGTGAGTCAGTGGGTTTGAGGGAAGGTTATTAACAAAGACAAAAGTGTTAATTGATGACTTGAGGAGATCTTACGCTTGTTTCAGGAGCTTCTAGAGATCACCGCTGAGTCGTAGAGAAAGCTCCAGCGGTCAGCAATGAGCTTCATGGCGGTTTATTTCCTCTGTTTTTTTTTTTTTTTTTGGCAACTGCTTACTTTGCAAAAAACCCCCATTTACTGACTAATAATAGAGCTCACACACACACACACACACTGTACACGAACACACTCATTAGAGCCTGCAGTGTTACACCACTTCACGCTGAGGAAAGAGGCTGAGTGTTCAAAGCCTTTCTGGGCCGAACAACACACGAAGCACACAGCGTTACATAATGATGTAAGCAGCGGTCCATAGTTTTGGAAGTGGGACACTCGCTGAGAGACGGTCTGACGAAACCGCAGTCCTGAGGACGTGTGTGTGTATGCTTGAGAGTGTGTGTGTGTGTGTGTGTTTGTAGGTTCTCCAGTGTGTGTGTGTGCTCCTCATTAGCCATTAGATAAAAGGAGTGTGTGCAACGATAGAAGAGGTGATTCCTCCCTGTGGAACCTCTCTGTTTCTTATTTGTATCGCTGAGTGTGTGTGTGTGTGTGTGTGTGTGTGTGTGATGTCAAGAAGCTTTATAGTAACAGGGTTTTTGGATGCCCTCTCTCGTCCCTGGAGAGAGAGAGAGAGAGAGAGAGAGAGAGGGTGGAGGGTGGTGGAGGGGAGGGGTTGGATTTATTTTTCCAGGTCTGTTGTTTATTTGAGCTTATCTGTGGTGGACGCTGTACACTACAGGAGGAGGTGTGTGTGTGTGTGTGTGTGTGTGTGTGTGTGTGTGTTTGGCAGTAGCTGTAAATCGGAGCTCGGCCAGCATTCGACTGATGTACAACAACAAGGATGCTGAGAGCTGCAGCACACACACACACACACACCGACACACACACATAGCGGTGTGTGTGTGTGTGTCCATGATTGGATTAATTTGCTGGTGTTGTAGTGCGATATAGATGGTGTGTGTGTGTGTGTGTGTGTGTGTGTGTACTTCTGTCAGAGTCCCTTGTGGAGCCTCCAGAGGTCATGGAGAAGCTCTTTAAGAGGGTTCCAGGTTTAGTTTATAACAGTTCACAGGTCTTTGAACCAGTTTGGTCTGATGTACCCTTTGTGTATTTTAAAGGTTGTCAATCATCTTCCGTCAATGAATCTCACGTTTGGATCCGAACCAACCAGTGTGTGTGTATCCAAAGCCTGATTCATCTCATTCCCTCTTATTTTTGTGTCCAAAAACTATTAAAAAAACACACATCAGTGAGCCACAAAGCCGCGCTGGGTGACATGTTCCTTCATTACGAAGAGTTCGGTCATGTTAATTAATTTAGAAATGGCTCCACAGACTGATTAACAGCGATCAGGTTTCCAGTCTCTGGAGAGTAGTTCTGTGGAAGCCGGACCTTGTGACTTTAAATTGTCAATTTCTCAAAGAACGTCACATTATTATCCTCTGACACGCTCGTATTAGTTTTAGATCATTTGTTTAACATGTGGATGAATTCTCTACATGTACCTGCACCTTTGAATCGCAATAATTAGTCGAGTAATTAGTCAATCAACAGAAAATTAATCGGTTTGGTTGAAGCTTCTAAAGGATCTGAGACTGAATATCTTTGGATTCTGGACTGTATCAGAGCTCCTTATGAATGCTCACTGTGTAATTTATGAGGTTATTTAAAGATATCAGGAGTAATCGGGGACGTTAGATAGAAAGGTTAAAGGTCTAGTTCAGGATCCGCTGAAACAGATCAAGAGTTGCTTTTTAAAAGGTTCCTTCATTGTGAGTTCGGCGGGAACAAAGAAGTCGTCGGTCGGTCGGTCGGTCGGTCGGTCGGGGGAAAGCTTTCCAGAGAGGTTCATTGTGAACCTGGAAGGATTCGGTTTCTGGGGTCAGAGAGGAAGTTTCAGGGATCAGCAGGCATTTCAGGGCTCTCTGGAGTTCATCGAAGACAATTAACCTGCTATTTTCCCGTCATGATTTCCTCTTTAGAGCCGGATAAAGACGCTCCGATCAGGGTTTCTGTGGCGCTGACGACTGAAGCCTTCTATTTGTCATGTAGCTTTATTTATTTATTTATTTATAAGTATTAAAATTTAGAAAGTATGTCTCTCTCGCTCTTAAAGATACGTCTTCAACCACATCAGCCTACGTTTGGTTACTGGGAGCAGCGTAGAGCTTAACAAACTTTCCTCTGCAATAAAATTAAATTAAATTTAAAGAAATAAAATTAGAATAAAAGCTGCATGTTTGAACATTAAATTATATACACTGATACTGCAACAAAAGTCAATTCCACTGGACGGAATAAAACGCAGGGCTTTTATCGATTTGATCCAACTTCAGAGACGATAAAAAGTCAGTCAGTTCTTCTCTGAGTTTAGGAGATAACGGAGCACGAACGGAGCAAGAAACAAGAAACAAAGAAAAGTTGTACCTCTATATCTGTATCTATCTATACCTATAAATATTCTTACAAACTAGTGTCACTTCTGAAACTGATTGATGTGTTATCATCCTTCATATGTTTGGTATAATTCGTCAGTGACATATTGACGCCCTCACAGAGTGTAATGTGGATCCATGAGTCTTCTGAACCCTTCGTCTTCTGCAGCAGACGGCGGCCAAGTCGCTAAACTATCCCGTTGTCTGTCTGCCTTAGTGCTAGCTAGCGTCGAAAGCTAACTTCATTCCTTGACGCCGTGCTAACCTTCAAATGTCTGATGAGGTTCATGGTGTTGGAAGTTTTTGGTTGCGTTCCTTCATGAGGGATTTCCTTGCAAATAAGTGCAAATAAATTGACGCCTGGTAGGACAGCCACACCAGTGACGCCATTTTAGCAGCACATAGAGAGATTAGCTGTGTCTCAAATCGCATATTTCTGTTAGTGCACTGTCATGTAGCACACTGTGTGCACTGTGTACTTACTGGTGTATAGCACAAACTTTGCCAGGGTACTGCCGTCTCAAATCAAACACAGCCGTTGTGCACTTACCGGAAATGAAGACCGCAATTAGCATTAGCTAGCGTTAGCATTAACTAGCGTTAGCATTCACGTTATCGTTTGTGCTACTAAATCATTACAAGCTGCTAAATCAATCCAAAAAACAAACTGATGGCAACAGTACAGTGGTGCTTAGTGCTGAAAACACATGTGTAACTTACATTTGTATAATGTGGCGATGTGTTCACCATAGTTACAACTTACCCGGCCGCCATTTTCAGTTTAAAAAGCGGTCCCTCCCCTTCTGCTACGTAGCCAAGATGGCGACCATTAAAGGTGAGAAGTGTCTGTAGTTCCACACTCAACTTTTTGACCATTTTTCCAGACTTCTCTGTGTGAACGCACTCATGTACTCAAAACGTTAAGTGTAAGTACAGAAGTACGCGATTTGAGACGCAGCTGTTGTCTCACGTGTCTAGCATCATCTGATCGGCCTTTATAGAAACCACCAAACTATTATAACTATTATATCTAATATCAGCCGATTGATGGGAGTGTCCATAGAACCAGAGGAATTAACTGTAGTCATTGTTTAAATTTGGGTTTTTAATGAATCGTTGCTTTGTTTTATATTTCCTTGACAGCGAAGAATCATCTCATGTTTGTCTGTAAACAGCTGAGGATATTATATTTTATTGTCTGGTTTAAATATTCTTATGTATGAACAACATAATAACTCCTGTCCTCTCTCAGGTAACAACTGAATATTGAGATTTGAATGAAGGTGACCGTTTCGTATTTGCTCCGTTGTTATTGGTTTATTTGCTGACATATAACCTTCAGCTAACGCTAGCTTTAGAAGCCACATGTACAACTATTGTCATGAATATTCAAAGCGGTGAACTGCTCTGTATTCTCTTCAGAGTCTGACTTTCTTGGCTCTTAAACTGCAGTGTGAAAAAAAAAAAAAAAATGTCAAACTGTCCTTTCTGTCAGATTGAGCTTTCTTTATTGGCATAAAATATAAAAGCTATTGAAAAAGAAATGCATTTCCAGCAGAGAGAGAGAGAGAGAGAGAGAAAAAAAACAACCCCAGACAGCTAGACTCAGTTTTCAGCCCTGATAAGACGATCTATTATCAGTCCTCTGGAAATGTTTCCAACTAATTGTTGATGTTTTTTACCTTCCTGTCTTCATTTAGTTCAGTTAGATTTGTTGTTCTTCCTGCTGACTAGCCAGTGTCCTGCTCGCTGGCGGAGATTCATACATAATAATAAAACCATTCAAAGTAGGTCTTAAAAGCTCAAGATAACAGTGTCGAAGGAGGAAATCAGTCGCTTAATGTTTCCTTTTCAAAACGTATTAAACTCAGTAGTAAATATAAATGTTTTAGTTTCCTGGCTGGAGGGTCGCGTCGCATTTGAGACCTCAAAAAAATAAAAAAAATACTTTGAAATGTAGCAAATTTATACACTATTTTTTTACTTCCTGTTTCCTAGTTAGCAGCAGCACTACAACATGCAGCTTTACATTATTGAGTAGCCAATCAGAGCCAGTTTTGTGGGTCATGTGACCGTCGTTTTGCACAAAACTGACCCAGAATATATCCAGCTTCATACTGAACGCACGCAGAAGAAGAAATAAATGTTTTATGTTGTGAAACACTGAGCCTGATAACAAGGTTTCCTCTCTTTATCTTCAGCACTGAAGCTGTTCTGTGTATCAGGGCCTGTTAGTTTTAGTAGCAGCGGTGGTAAAATAGTGTTTGAAAGAGACCGATTTTAGTCGTAACGGCGGCGTTGAAACAGTACGAAGTTGTTGTTTGAGGTACCGGTGTGACAATGACATACATTTAACACGGCACAGCGGTGTGTAGGATACTCACAGACGCTGTTTTAAGAGTCAAACACAGCGTTCAGGTTGCAAAGTAATCCGCCGTGCCTGGATGTAACACGCCATCTTTGCTGGATGATGTGTTGGGTTACGCCAGGTTCGACTTTTTTTGCCGATCAAAATGCTTGGAAGGAAGATGTCTGAGGGAAAATCTGGATCCTGGTGTCTAGTTTAACCTGACTGGTCAACAGGTGAACTGGGGAACTTTTCTTTCAGGTGTGTGGTTGTAAATAAAAGGGGATCTTTTAAAGGGGATCTAAGGACTTCCTCTTCCGCCGCTGCAGCTTAATTTTGTTTGTAGATCATTTTTTAAAACATGAAATGGAAAAAAAAAACAAAAAAAAAAACGCTGTGACATCGCTGTCATCCGTGAGATTAACCCAGACATCAAAGTCACCGCACGACCGTCCGCTCCGAACAGGATGCGACTGCCCGCTTCAGCGCCGGGCGAGCTAAAAGCGGCCAGGCTAAAGCCGCCTCCCGCCGGGTCCTGGCTCCGGTTAGCCGCTTTCGTTAGCGCTGGCAGCTGTTCCCGTTGGGCTCTGCCTGCTCCGAGGCGGCGTCTCCAGAACAGATGGTGGGATGGCGGGAGGGGGGCGGCAGTTCGGGGCCGTGACCCCCGGGAACCTGTCCAATGAGAGCGTGGAAACAGCAGGGGAGTTAGCCACAGGTCTGGTTGCTAGGTTAGTGTTGCATCATGGTAACTAATGAACAGGGGCTGGCTGGAGTCGTGTGTGTGTGTGTGTGTGTGTGTGTGTGTGTGTGGTGATGAGGTGATGTCAGAGTGTTAATCGGGGAGAGTTTACATCAGGTAAACAGGTCCACACACACACACACACACACACACACACACACACACACACACTCTGGTCTAACTTTGTTTTTCTGGTGTCCTGCTGGGACCCTCAGTGGGGATGGATCGCCATGGAAACAGGGAGACAGTTAAGGGGGTTAGTTATCAATGTTGATGACACACACACACACACACACACACAGACACACAGTCAATAATAATAAACTTTCCACACACCAGTTTTTCAAAGAGAGTTACAAAGTGCTTCACAATGCCAAATAAATATACAGCCGAGTCTGAAAAATAAATGGCATTAGAGAGCGAGCGAGCGAGCGAAGCGAGCGGTAAAACACAACTGAAGGTTAACTATAGAAAAACATTAAAAAGAGGTGAATAATAAGAACAGTATATGAAGGACTGTGATCATGTTTTAAGACCCGATTTAAAAGAATCACAGCTTTTATAAATAAATAAATAAATAAAAGGAATAAAAGATCATTAAATGAGATGTTTGTGATGTCGGCTGCGGGTCAAGACGAGTCAAGATAAGTAGCTGTAAAAGACACAGTTATTAAATTTCATCAGTTCAAGTCACTCTGAATGACATCAGTATGTGTTTCATGTCTCATAGAAGGAGGTTTTTATTTTATTTATTTATTTATTTTAACTTAAATTCACCTCACAAAGCATCCTCAGCTTCACCTTCAACTCTCTTTGCTGCTTTTGGCCTTCATACATACAATCTCCATGTTTAAAGTCCAGCACAGTTTACCTGAGGAGTGAGTATCTAATTCGACGCCCCCCCCCCCCCCCCCGTCCGAACATGTGATCTAGACAGGCTTGAGGATCCTCATGCATGTACAGCAGGATATGAATCATCCAATCACTACTCGATTACTTTCCACCAGCTGCAAAAACTTTGCCCGTCGGAGTTAAACTGCTGGAGGAGGAGGAGGAGGAGGAGGAGGCGGGGCTCTCGGCTCGTAGATTAACCGAGGGGGGGCTTAAAGGTGTGTGCCGGTCACATGCTGCTGCTTCAACGTTTACAGCCCCCCCCTTGATCGCCTATTAAAGCCTCGCAGATTAATGCTCTCAGTAATTAATGAGCAGCTTAGCAGCAAATCACAGAGTGGACTTGCTCTCTCCCTAAACCGATATTGTTTCTCATTAACGATGAAACCAGGAACGTAGTCGAGCATTTCCTGACCTGTCGCTCAACACGCCGCCGTTTGATGAATGCTACCCGCTCGCTCTGAATTAGCTGAATTAGCGAGCCGGTGGCGAGTGTAACTAACACTGTACATTTGTTTCACTTGTTGTAAGACTTTCTACTGTTTCAACACGTCATTGCAGAGAGAAATATTGAGGTTTTGTTTGGTTTTATGAGCAGGAGACGGGTGAGAAGTGGGTGTAGCAGCAGCAAGCTGGATGTCTGAAGCACTGAATGTAAACATGACTTGAGACCTTTAACACTTCCTGTTTTGCTTCCTCAGTGTTCTGGGGTCCAACAAACCCACTAAAACAGTGATAAAAATGGTAATAATAACTGCAAAATCAACCGTTTTCCTCTTCAGATGTCAGTTTTATTGATTAGGGAACAGATATAGAACAGATTAACGCCTGATGGTTTTAACCAAGCAGGAGTTTCACAAGTAAAAGCTCCATAAAATCTCAGTTTCAGTCTGTATCAAAGTGTCTTTTATATGTTTGAGGCTGTCACATGATGTCACCTCACCTCCATCATCTTAGGTTTTTGTAATTAAAGAGGAGAAACACTTGAAACTTTACCCTGACGGTCGGTTTGTAGTCGTGGGTCACTGCCTGTGAAACTAAATCTCACAGTTTAAATGGAAATATTACAATTCAAAATCACGTTTATAAGCATTTCTCATAAAATCCAGGAAGGTCATGAAGTCTTAAGGTGATGAAACGATGATAAGTTGGGGTTTTTTCGCACTTTTAAAGAGGAGATTAGTGTTAACCTTCCTTTTTTTGACCCAGGAGGACGACAGGTGTCATCAGAAACATTGAAATGGTGTAAAAACAGTGTCCTGAATAAAAAAATGATCAATTATTTGTTCAATTTTGACCTGAGAGGACAACAGGAAGGTTAATTTAATGGGTTTTTTTTCTGTTAAACAGATTTAGAAAGAACACCAACACGCTGTTCTGCATCCAACAGGTGTGTCACGTCTGTTTCTGTCTTTGTGTTGCAACGTTTCCGACGGGAGAAGCTTCCGATTGGCTCGCTGAACGTTGAACATTGAACAACAAAAACCAGTTAGTCAAATCAAACGCTGATATGAGATGTCGGACGGGTGATTTAAAGGACTGGGACGCCACTAAAAGACGAGCAGGTGCAGGAAATGATTGACTAAGCATGAAAAAAAAACCCAGATAACACGATGTCCGTGGTTTTTTGAAGTTTGACGTTCGCCTGCATCAAAGTGCAGCGTTTTAAACGACTGTCAGGTTGCAGATTGGGAGTTTAGTCTCCGTTCCAGACACTCCTGAAAGCTCCAACCTGCACATTTTCATCTCTCCTCAGTCAGTCAGTGAGAGAGCGGACAGCAGGACAGGAATCCTCCTATTTTGGGCAGATTTACACGAGAGTTATTGTCTCGCGGATAAACACCGACTTCTTCGAGTTATACCGCCTGCCGCTCTACAACCGTAATCGTGCAGTCGTACTGTAAATTATAGTCATATGCTGCTTTTCTTCAGCTGGATATCTTCAAAACAATAACAGCTGCAGCAGTCATTTTAGTCTCAGATTCAGCCTTTAAAACCAGATTTTTATTGGAAATGATTTCTTAGGAAATGCCACACACACACACACACACACACACGTATTCTGTGTATTACCTCGTCCTAGTTCTTCATTGAAACTCCGCTATATACGATGATGATGATGTTTACCACCAGATGAAACATTCAAACCTGAACGTCCGTGTTTTTTTTTTTATGGCTGCGACATTTTCATCAAATGGGGGGGAAATTTTTCCAGACTTTCTTTCATGCATCATTTTGTTCCGAAATTCATTTCTGTTCCTCAGAAGATGTTTGGATCTGCACCAGAATTGCAAATAAAGTGAATTGAATCAAATAAAAAACATTGCAGGGTGGGAAGGTGACTCCTGAGAGAGGTAGAGGATGAAGAGGATAATAAAACAATGGCTTTTTATGACTGGGTAACGTAGAGGACAGGGCGTTTGTTGGAGTGTAGAGAGCTTTACGGCGTTAACAATTAGATTCCTCAACCCTGATTGGCTGGATTAATTAATTAAACTAATAACTGGACACCTGTTTGCATGGCGGAGTTTATTCAGATAGCGTAAAACCTGAACGCCACTTCCTGTCTGCCGTCCCAGACCGTCTGAGTCAGAGCTGACACGGAGAGGATATCCCACCCCTCCCTCAGTCTCCTCTGTATCTGCTGCTCTGCTCGTTTCCGTGATGTCATCCGACCTCGTTAACATCCCAGGTGGTGTTTAACTGCGTGGCGGGGTTACACCTGCCCCGCCGCCAGCAGGGGACCCCCCACCCGGGCGGACTGACCACCACCAGAGGAGTCCGGGGGGGTGGGGGGGGGTGCTTCCTGATGGCCGGTCCGCACGAGGGTTCACCGTCAATTTCCGATGACATCTGTGTAGTCGTGCCACATCCTTCCACCCCGAGCCTGCCAATTATCCCGCCTCACATCATCCTCGCCCCGACCCGCGAGCCAAGGCCGAGCGCTGATCAAAGACGGGGGGGCGGGTGGGGAAGGGGAAGGGGGGGGGGGGGGGATATGAACACCTTATTTGTATTCATCTGCCAGGTAACCCCTCTGCGGGGAGGGTTCGCCTTGTTCTCCGAGTGCACCGGCCGATCCAGGCAATTAGGGAAGCCGGTCTTGAATGGAGGCGCGGCGGGCGGCGGCGGTGGTGGTGGGGGGGTCTGGATGGGGTTCACTCAGGGCTGTTACCACGGCAACGCGAGCTTTGATGTTTTTCGGCCGTTTTATTGCGAGGCGAGAGCAGTCAAAGAGCGGTAGGAGGGGAGGGAGGTGAACGGATGAAGATCTGTGACAGCAGCGTGAGGGCTTCTTCTTCTTCTTTCTTTTTTTTTTTTGTCCTGCTGCTCTGCCTGCACACAGGAAGTTGACAGCGGGACAACGTCTGGGCCCCATTTGGCCCCGAGCCTTTGCTTTACAGGATTTAGACGAGATTACGGGGGGGGGGGGGGGGGGGGGGGGGTTTCGGGGAGGGGAGAAGTCAGGATTGAACAAAAAACGATGGCTAATCCATGCTGACCCCCCTTCTAATCCACTTATTTGCCAGGTATTAAGGTAACAATCCTTCCTAAGTTAATAAGGTTTCCTCCATCCTACCTCCAACACAACAGGAGGAGGAAGGAGGACAAATATTTTGTATTTTAGGTGCATAAATCCTGGTCGAACAGCACCACTCCCTCTTACGTCTCCATCTGCCGCACGCAGACTCTTCAGGACAGATTAGTCTATAAGTTATTAAAGTTTTTCCAAGTTTCTAAAGGGTTAAAGAGCCGTCTGGAAACATCCAAACAGAGCCAAACGCTGTATGAGAACCAGATTATTAAAACAAATATATCATCAAAAGCAGAAATGTTACTGGTTTATTAGGTAGGTAAATAAACGTAGAAGGTTTAATTCTTTTTAAAAAATGAAGGGTTGTCGTCCAGGTTGGATTTTGGAGCAACATTTCAACTTATTTCAAGAGTCACTTCAGCAAACCTTCATGTGTTTTTATGATTTTTATCGTCCTCTGGAAGTGTCGTCTCCTCGGACAAACCAGGCGAGAACACCAATATCACCAATCTGGCTTCTCTCCGATCCTTTTTACTGTCTTCCACATCCACACAGTCGAGCCCGTCTTAAACTGTAACAGCAAATAAGTTTCTAAGGGAACAAATTTGCTGCAGGAATTCAGTTTTTTCTGTAAACGTAACGAGAAATGTTGCAGCAAGTCCCCCAAAAAATGTTGCATCTATCTGTTTGCCACCAAAATATCTGGCCTTGCAGTCCTTTATCCATTCATAGTGACTACTATGGTTATATTTAGAAAATATAAATTACAGAAACGGTCTTGAAGCACGAGACAGAAAGTGTTTATTAGATGCAACTATTGTCTAAATTCAGGGAGTGGCAACTTTTATCAATGCGATACAACTGGAGAAACAATTAAATTAATTAATCAAGTGGTATAAATGTGATTTCCAGCAGACGAGGTTGGCACGTGGCAGCGGTTTTAACGTCGGGGAAAAGATTGTGATTAAAGTTTAAAAAAAAAAAAAAAAAAACGTTAATTGCAGCTCTGAGATGGAAATGTGAACTCTGGTCTCATGTAATACCGAGCGGTGTTAATTTAATAACTATATCTATAATAATTGATCAAGCCCCCCCCCTACGGTTTTCATCAGGAGCTTTCTGTTTTGCAGAGAAGCAGCAGCGGCGGCGGCGGCGAGGAGGAGGAGGAGGAGGAGGGAGGAGGAATTCAAATCAATGAATCAGTCAATTAAAACAAAGCCATTAAAACCCAAACAGCTCGCTGAGAGAGATTCTTGATTTAAAACGACACCTGCGTCTTTTTTTTGTTTAAGGTCACTTGAGGCTGTGAGTTCCTCACATCATTTTTCAAATCTATAAAAGTTTCAACCCTCCTCCTCCTCCTCCCTCCCATCGCCCGCTACATAACCGCAGGAAACAGTAACAAGATGCTGAAAATATAAAAAACCTTTAACATGAAAAAGAATATAACAGATGAGAGTGTAAAACTCATACAGCAGCCGACAATTTCAGCCTGACATGTTATGCGAAAATACATGAATGAAAAGCAGGGAAGTGGCAGAGAGAGAGAGAGAGAGAGAGAGAGAGAGAGAAAATGAAATGGAAAAAATACACAGCGGCTTTATTAGAATGTGACAAAAAACCAGCAAGCCGAGCAAATGGAAGTACGTACGATATGAAACCGCACAAAAGATATGAAATATGTGGAGTGTGAAAAAAAAAGTCTGGATGTATGCAGAAAAAACAGGAAGTGAAGTGAAAAGCTAAAATATGATGAGAAAAAGAAAGAGAGAGAAGAAGAAGAAGACAAAGATGGAGGGAGAGAAGGAAGGAGGACGGAGGGATTAGACGGACGCTGGCAGGTAATCCTGGAGGAGGTCGTTAGCCGGGATCGAGCTAATTAAAATGTGATTTGTGCTACAAGCAGCTTACAGGCTGCTGCACGGGGAAAGAAGACAAGAAAAGAAAAAAGAAAAGAAAAGAAAAGAAAAAAGGGGATCTGGTAGATCAGCTGTCATTTTTCTGTCCTGAAACTTTTGTCTGTTTCTGAGTGGATGGAAAGGAAAGGAAAGTTTGGCAAAAGTTGATCTAACTTCTAGAAATCCTCCTGCATGGGAATATTTAATGCGAGAGCTTTAGGAAAGAATCCCTTTTATATATATATATATATATTTTTGTTTGCCAGATCTGCTCTATAATATGGTCCAGAAGGCGTTAATTCAAAATTCAAAGCGGAGGAGATGTTCAGCGTCCTTGATAATAAACTGGATTTTTACTGTATAGATGAATCAGAGGATGTGGGCAGAAAGTATAAACGCTTGAGGAAAGGTTTCACTTTTTCACCACTTTTGCCTACAAAACAGTTAAAAAAAAACCCTTCAAAATAAAGGTTATAATCGACAAAATGTAAAGTTTTCAATGTGATTTTTAGCTCCGTTTGAACAGACGGAGAGACATATCTGTTAGCTCGGCGCTAACGACGAGCGTTTTATTTTGACGGTGTCACGTGTGTTTTCCAGACGAGTTAAACCAGGAAGTGTCGAGTCATCATCCCCTGCTAACCGGTTCAACGAGCCACTCAGCACTTTTCACATCCAGACTGTGAAGGTCTACGTTCACCCACAAAAGAAGCCTTCGTCACAACCAGTTTCACACTCGTGTTGAATAACTTCTACGACCTTCATCCGTCCGCTGTGATTAACACAAGCATCTCTCTCTCTCCCTCTCTCTCTCTCTCTCTGTGTGTTGCTTTCACTGCCAGTGATACCACAGAAACAGCGGGCGGCACTTGAGAGCGATTTCTTACAAAAGCATCGCATTTTTTTTTGTGCGTGTGTCGATGTCTTTAACAAAAACCAGATGAAATCTCTACTTCTTATATTCCCACTGCTCACTGCAACACCATTGATCCACTAAACACACACTAACATACGCTTTCCAGAACATTTTTATTAACTCCTCCCACCTTTGACCTTTCTTTTAACTCTTATAAGTTCATGTGTCGTGCATGTTATGAAGATATCGGACACCTGAAGCTCTCATATCCATATTAAACTCCTAGCATCTTACCTGCTAGCTGCCTGCTATCTTATCTTGAGGTGTTTGTGGTGTTAAACGAGAGCTGAAGGATGAAGAACATGTTCAAAAACCGCGGCAGCAATAAGCTGGTTAAATTACACGCCACATATTTACTACATTTACTATTTTTTCCCCCCGAGAGGTTAAGAAAACAGCCGGACATCACAGGAAGCTTTATCTGTTTTGTCACTTCTCCAGTTTGAAAGAGTCCTCCTCTTCCTCCCCCGTTGTCTCCCCCCTCCTCCCCCCCTCCTCCTCCCTCCTCTCCCTCTTCCTTCTCCCTCTTTGAAGCAGTTGGATATTGGATTCTGAAATGTTTCTGTGTTGTATTGATTTCTGCTTTCACTTCAGAGCAGACGGCCTCGACTCCTGCGTGTGTGTTCATGTTTTTTCTTCTTCTTCTTCTCTTTTTTTTTTTTTGCCGGCACACATTCATCCCTCTCTCTCTCTCTCTCTCTCTCTCTCTCTGCTTCTTTTCATTCACACAGTGACATCAGTCAGTGTTAGCCACTTCAGTTCAGAGAGGTCAAAGGTGACGAGATATATATTACATGATCTCCATATTAAACCATACGTCCTTCTGAAATAGGGTTATGGCGCATTTCCATTACAAGGTAGTACCTGGTCGCCATTAGCAACGGCGCCATGATGTCATCTTCAGCGTTGCTCCATCGAGCTCCCGCTGGATCCGTTTGTCTGGGGACGTCTGTACCTCGTCGACTGACCGCGGCGTGGGATTGTGGGTTGCCATAGCGACCGCCACGTTAATAGTAGTAGACGTGTGTTTGAATGATTGAACGATTGCGGCCCGGAGCTCGGCTGTTTTTTTTAAAAAAATGGCGAGTTTGTTTTGGTTTTTGCTGCACGTTGATGACGCAGTGACGATCCTCTCTGACCAATCAGAGCTCTGCAGCGCTCTGACGTCACATTTTGGTTCCAGCTCTGCTTTTTTTGGGGGGGGGGGTCAAGACACATCTGAGGGGTCTCCTGTTGATAAAGATGCAGCAGATTCAGATTTTTTGCCTTTTTCCCTGCAAATTACTGAATATTATATATTATTATTAGCTCAAAAATCACTCGAATAACAGTTTTTGGAAGTCTTGATTCTGGTCACAGCTGGTAAACAACTTGTTTTTCTTCAGAGATCCAAAGTCAACACTACACTCTGCAAACACTACAGCAGTGTTTTTCAAGCTTTATGAGCCAAAGTACACCTCCTCTTTAAACTCTGTAGCCTGTATTAACAATATAAAGTCAGACTAGAGTCTTCATCTGGGTCAGGATTTTGTCCAGGGTCCAGTTCAGAGTTGGTATTTATCCTTTTCAAAAACGTTTCCATCACTGTCAGTCTCTCTAATCATCCATGCATCACTAATTCTCTTCTCTCAAAGTTCAGTGTAATGTAACGTTAGCTCGCTGCTGCCGTCTACAGGTGAAGAACAGGCTGTTTATCACATGATTACTCCGCCACCACACGGCACATTATTGGCAGATAATCATTCATTTGCTTTCAAAAAACGTTTTTTAGACCTATCAGATGACTATATCTCACAGCCGCGGCACAGTGGTTGAAAAACGCTGCACTAGAGCACCACAAGTGGATTAATCCGCCGCTGAAAATAGTCCCGAACAAGTGTGTTAGCTGAGCTGTTGCTAACGGTTCGGTTTATTTCTCTTATAACTTTGCATTCAGACGTTCGTCTGGTTTCTGAATTATCCGCAGAAGTCTCCTTCTTCTCCAAAATCAAACGTACACGCTGATTAAAATAGTTAAAAAATACTACTAAAAGCTTTTTCACCTAAAATATCAACATTTCTGCAGCTGTTTGTTTCCTGGAGGGGCTGCTAGCTGTTAGCCGAGCTGCTGCTAACGTAACGGTCCGTTACTTTTATTAAAATGACAGATTTCTCTGGGTTTGAAAACTGTTGGAAACATTTGGGATAATGTAAGAACACAACTCAACAACATATAGAACATAGGTCTAGACCTGAGTGACAACAACCTGCCGGTTTCAGGAGAGAAGCTTCTGTCTGGTCTAGTTGTTTTTACACATTTTAATGAGGAATAATTACATATACGTTCAAGTAAAATGTGCAACTACAGTGACCAGATGTTTTTAGGAAATTACTGACTCTATTCTGTATTTTGAGGGTTTTCCTGGTTTAATTTGATTCACTCTATTTATTCAAAAACTCCAAATATTCAACATTCAACAGCATCCGTTTAAATCCAGGTGTCTGTTACGCTCTCCTGTTTCAGGTAAGATAATAATAATGTAGTTGTGTAACCCTAAAGAAGGTGTGTATGAATGAAAAATAGATTCGTGGCTGACTAATTATGAAGGGATACTGTAAAAGATCAGAATATGAACAGTGTGTAGGAGCCGAAAGCTACAGAGAGAGAAGTGAACATATTGTTGGTTTGACTCTTTTCATGGGATTTATCTGCAGAAAAAAGGAAAAAATATAAAATAACATTGGTCTTATCATTTAAATATACAGTACCAGAGGAAATAGTTCAAACACACACAAGACAAATTGACTTCCTTTAAGTCTTCAGATATCTGCGGGGAGAGAGAGTGATTGTAATATTTACAGCGACGATGTGCCGCAGCCGAGCACAGACTCATTCCCGCTCTTAGGAGGTGCGTTATTATGTGACGATATTGTCAGCTTGACAACAATGGAAGTGGATGTGATGGATTATCTGTCTAGGTGGAAGTTCCTCAGCGAGAAAATAAACCGAAAGGCTGGATGGAAAGACGCTCAGAGGCCCCTGTAAAGTAGAGATGATGTTGGTGGAGGGCTGTGTTGACCAACCATTACCTGTGAAATGGAATAAAAACATCAGATTTCCTCCCTTTTTTATTTAGGTTTATGTTAGATTTTATCACTTATCCAATCCAGACACTACTTCTTCTTCTTCTCCTCCACACTGATGGGGTAAAACTGATTTAAAAATATCTTTAATCATGCTGCGAGCATGTAGGGGGACTGTCAGAAATAACATTAAAGCAAGAAACGGGGAAGTGGAAACGCTGTAATTGTCCTTTAATGGACATTTTGCTTAAGTGTGAAACGCCTGTCATCATCACAGCCGTCCACAAATAGACAACAATGAGACTCGTGCAGCAAGTAGGAGACAAGACAGATCCAGGTCTGCGAGGCTCGGCGAGGCCCGGGCCAGTCTGCCGGTCGGCCGGCCTCGCCGACAGCTATACGGTGAATCGGCTTCCTGTGATCCGCTCGCTGTGATTGGATTAAGCCGTCATCCGCGGGAGATGATCTTGCCCGTCCACCCACACAACAACAGCCAGATCCCTGCCGCTCTTCCACCACTACCCCCCCCCCTCCACCCCCAGATCCCTAAGCAGATTTGACAGACAATAGCATTATGGCTGCACCACATGTCTTTCATTAACGTGGGTGACGGAGGAGGGAGGAAGAGGAGGAGGAAGAGGAGGAGGCAGGTATAATCAGGACAGAACGAGGAGGAACAACAGACCAGAAACACATCTCTATTTCTGCTTCCTGTTCCTTCAGTCGGGATGTTTTCTTCTTCTTCTTCTTCTCTGTTGCAGAACGACATATCCGCTCACCTTGAGTTTAAGATATGAACCTTTGAAAGATTTGTGACATCACAACTAGTAAAGAAGCCAATCGTGGTCCAGGGATGTGATGTGGAAACTAAGGAGACATCTTGTGAGAACTTTAGGAATCAACATTTATATATATTTAGGGATTTTGGATGTTTTTAATGAAGGAGGAGGAGGATTTTAATAGAAGTTTTTGTGTCTGGAGGCAAACGTTGGGTCGAATCAGACCTTTCCTTCTTGTAGTTTACATAAAATCTTTTACATGATTCTTCATTGATACCTGCACAAACAAACAGCAGACAGAGAGAGAGATTAGCTGGTGAAGAAAGAGCCAGATGTTTGTTTTTTAAGGAGCTGGTGGAGACCAAAGCAGAGCAAAAAAGGAGAACATAAACACAGCTGCACCTCCATGCTTTAGACCTTACATTAAAGTGGCTTCACTCCTGCACAATTAAGCTGTTTCTCAGTAAAATATTCACTATCCAGTCACTTAAAACACACGTCTTTGTCCATGAAACCAGCCGTTAACAAAGAGGACATAGTGGAAGAGTTTACACATCCAGCAGCATGATCGTCCCGTTGTAGGAGGAGGAGGAGTCCCAGCGGAGTTTATGTCCTGCTCCTGACTCCTGACCCCCAAACATCAGGACCGTAGAGGTCTGACTGCAGACGCTGCATGTTAACACCTCCACACCTCAGCAGCGGAGCGCCGTTTTGGTGATTCTGAGCGCGCTCGGTGGGTGTTTTCAGTCAGGACAGACGGACGAAAGGCCGGAGCTTTCACGGCCTCGGCTCTCCGGAAAATCCCCCCTCCTCCTCCTCCTCTCTTCCGAGGCTCAGGTAGGACAGGGAGCGAGGAGTAGAGAGGAAAGGAGGAGAGAGGATAGAGAAGAAAGAGGAAGACGGCGTGATGAAAGAGGAGGAGGGAGAAAAGAACGAGCAGCAGGAAGTAGAAGAAGGAGGCGGGTGATGATGAATAGGAGAGGAAAGTGGGAAGAAGGAAGGAGGTGGGTGATAAAGACGAAGAGGAGGAGGAGGAAAGTGAGGTTACACAAGGGTGATGAGGAGATAAAGAGAGGCGGGAGGTAGAGGAAGAGAAAGAGGTGGTATGACGATGAGGAGGAGGAGAAGGAGAAGAAGAAGAAGATGGAGAGGCAGCTGGAGGAGGAGGGAAGGAGATGAAGCAACAAGGAGGAGAAAGATGAAAAATCAGGAAGAGGAGAGGGAGGTGGGAGGGAGGAAAGTGAGATTAAAACAATGAAGAGAAAGAGGAGACGCAGGATGAGGTAGGAGCATGAAGAGGAGGATTATAATGAGGAGGAGGAGAAGAAGGAAGGTAGAGGAGAAAGAGGAGTAACGAGGAGGAGGAAGGGGAGGTAGGGCAGGAGGAGAAGGAAGAGTCAGAAGAAGGTGGACGATGATGATGAGGAGAAGAAGGGGAGAGGAAGGAGAAGAGGAAGGAGGAGGAGAGGAGGGATGAGGAGGAAGGAGGAGGAGGAGGAGGAGGAGGATGGGTGTTTCCAGGTTTTGAGTTTTGCTCCTCGCAGCTCGTCTGCCAGCAGGAGGCGCTGGCCTCATCCAGGATCAGACCATCTGTTGGAGATTTGGCTGCTGACCCTGAAAACGAAACCCCACCGACACACACACACACACACACACACACACACACACCTACACACACACACACACACACACACACACACACACACACACACACACACCTACACACACATACACACACACACACGCACCTACACACACACACACACATAAACACACACACACACACACACACACACACACACGCTATCTGCAACTGTGTGTGTGGTTCATCGTGGTGAGAAATCAGCCGCAGCGTCATGTGATCCAAACATGTGACACCTGTCCATCCATGTTTACATTTCAGGAGCCACTCGTCCTGTTCGGTGTCTGACCTTTGACCTCCAACAGACCGTGGGCTTATGGGAAACGGTGTTTGAAAAATATACATTTATTTCTAATCTTGTTTTTTTTTTTTACATATCGGTCTGAAATTATTATTCATGTAAACTGCTGTTCTGGATATTTTATAACTCTTAAAAGGGGAATACCTGGTAGCTACATCTACTAGAGCGCCTGCACACACACACACACACACACACACACACACACACACACACACACACACACACACACACACGCGCTGTCTCCACAGAGTCAGTGTTGGTTGGTCAGCAGCAGGGACATCCGTCATGCTGCTGGCAGGCTGCAGCATCACTGAAGACCAGAGGTCAGAGGTCACGCTAGTGGACAAGGACAGAGCCTGGGGCAGCACACACTCATGCAATGACACACACACACACACACACACACACACACAGTCTGTCCCTGATGTTATGGTCACCTCCCCTGCAGCAGAACAATGTTTCCTCCTCCCCAAGAGGACGACAAAGTCACAACTCAACAACCTTCTCTCCTCTTTCCTTTCCTCCTCCCTCTCTTGTTTCCTTACCTCCTCCTTTCCTCCCTTGTTTAATCCCCCCCCCCCCCCCTTCTTTCTCTTCCCTCGCGTCTCTATCTATCCGTGCCGTTAATTGGGGCTCGTACACAGACAAAGCTCGGCAGGCTCGTTATCTGAACAAAGTGTAGTGGAGCCTCGCTGACATCAGCCTCTGGAGGGAGAGACGAGTCCAGCTGTCCTGCCAGATGTGCTCCCGCTCTCTCTCTCTCTCTCTCTCTCTCTCTCTCTAGTCAGCTGGTGTTGTGTTTTGTAAGCTCAGGTCAGATGGGCAGCTATCAGTCACAGCTCAGATTACTGCTCTACTACTCTACATAGCATGTTAATAATTAGGTTTACTCGATATGACGGTAGAGACGGTGGTCCATGTTTAAAACAAGCAGTTTAAAAGACATTTATCTTATTTAAATCATCTTTAAATGAAGAGGGGGCCAGTGTCAGAGACTTCCCTCGTAGTGATGGGCGTTTACGGAGCTTTATAGTTGAGTTTCAGCCTCATTGTTCACTCTCAGCGGCTCCCATAGCGTCGTTTCCAGCCTCCGTACGCTCAACCTGCTCACCACCAAACACACACAGTTATCTGGGTGAACATTAGCTGAGCGTTTAGCAGCTAAAGAGCCAGATCTTTCCCCCTCTGAAGAGCAGAAACAGAAGCTAAAAGAGACAGAAACACGACTCCGAATGAAGGATAATGTCGCTCCGTAACTGCTGGATGTGGAAATAAAAGCAACATATCAGCTTAAAAGGTGATGATGCTACTTGTTCCTGCTGAAAACTAGACATCAAATCAATTACTGAAGCTTTAAAGAACATATACACATAATAGTCTTTGTCTATAAATACATGGGCTGGACTGGGAGCCAATGAGCTGGCTGCTTACCTGCAGGTGGGCGGGGCTTCGGCTTCCTGTGGAGAGTTGTGGCGCTCTGTGTGTGTGTGTGTGTGTGACATGGAGGTCTGTGTTCAGGAACAACGGCTCTAATCTGCAGCTGACAGCCTGGTGTGTGTTTTATATGTGTTTTATTACGTGTGTGTGTGTGTGTGTGTGTGTGTGTGTGTGTACAGATATATATATCTATCAGTGTGTGCTGGCACGTACATGTTCAGATTCATGTCCACGTTTGCTCATGTGTACCTCTGCTTTTGTGTGTGTGTGTGTGTATGACTTTATGTGTGTGTGTGTGCGTGTGTGTGCGTGTGTGTGTGTGTGTGTGTGTGCGGTTGTTTCCTCAGATTTCTCACCCTTCTGACAGGAAGTCAATTTCCTATTTGCAGTTTGTTCTGACAGCGATTGGTCCGGTCTGAGTTGATTTGTCTTCATCAGAACCAATCAGAGCCTTCCGCCGGCCGCAAAAAAAAACAAAACACACACACGGAGGGAGAGATCACATCGCAGGTTGTCATAACGACCGATTGATTAGTCGTCTCACGTCTGTTGTACTCTCTTGTCTCGGGACTCGATCGTTGATTAGCAGCGCCTCGCTCTGCAAGTTTGGATGTTTGGATCTGCGTTTGTCTGTGTGTGTGTGTCGACTTTGTTAACAGTTTTCTGTGTGTGTGTGTAGTTGTGTGTGTGTGTGTGTGTGTGTGTGTGTGTGAGACTCCCCCCCTGCCCTCTCACAGTGAAAATCCATCCAGAGAAGAAAGAAAGAAAAGAGCTTTTTTCCTCATCGGCGGTGGTTTCAACCTTCGCTATTCATCACTGTCATTAGAGCATCGTAAGCCGCCGTATTATTCTGTTATGCAGTTTCCCTCTTTGTGTGTGTGTGTGTGTGTGTGTGTGTGTGTGTTTCTCTCTGTGTGTGTGTGTGTGTGTGTAAAGTGGCTCAACTCTATCTGGAACTGAAACAAATTTCAGCAGCGATACAGCAGCAGTTTATTTTTCTCCTCTGCGATCGAGCTAATTGTGGGACTCACTCGACCGACCGCTGAGTTCGTTTGGACGTTTTTTTTTTCCGTTCTCGTGTTAATGTCCATACACAGCTCATTAAAGCACACACACACACACACACACACAATCATAAAGATCACTGACTTCCTGTTTGATGTCACTACACACAGATATGACATGCGTTACGTCAGGATTTCTCTATTTTTTCTGACCTCTGACCTCCATTTTTTCTCTTATTTTACCTGCTAACACTTTAAAGCATCTATAACATGTTTATTAATAATAATAATAATAATAATAATAATAACAGTGTCATGTGTGTGATGAACCTGCTCAGAGAGTTATCAGTGACTCTGCAGCTCCTGATTGATCCACCATCAACTTTCAGATTCCTCCTGAAGTCCAATCAAAGAACAAAAAAAGAAGAAACTACTTCCAATAAAACAACAATCAGAAGAGACAAAAAAAAGATATTTCCTACAAATTGCCACACAGACGCCGCCGCCTTAAAACAACTCAGTATCTCCTCCTCATTCGGGTAAAATCCTCAAGTCCTCGCAGCTGAAAATGTTCCCAAAATATGAAAGAGAAAGGAGAACAAAAGAGAACAAAAAACCCACAATTTTTGCTTCTCTGGACTTAATTGATTGAGGAATAACTTCAGTGTTTGGATATAACGTTCCTTTATACACTTCTTTCTAGTCATTTGCATCCAAACACACGTCCAAACAAAAAGCCTGCAGTTAGCGTTCGTCTCATGTCTGTGAACTTTTTATTTTATCAGCAGAAGGGAGAATCTCTGATATGAATGCCTTTTTTTTTTTTTTTTTCCCACAGGAGACTATAATGACTGTACTTCCTGAATAAACGCAGCCTTTTGTGCAACTGTTCTCAGAGCCAGAATCAATAAACTCACTCGACTTTAACCTCCGTCGTCTGACATTATAACCAAATGTTTGTGATGCCTCACCTGCGTGAACTCGCCCGTGAATCAATAGGACTGCGGCCATTATGCTCCCAGTCAATCACCGTTTCTTTAGATTCTCAAGTGTTCGATGTGTGTGAGGCGTGAGTCATTGTACTAAAAACCCCCGACACACACACACACACACACACACACACACACAGGATCTCCTCTGGCCTACGCTCTTCAGATAACAGAGGAGCTGAAGAGGAGGCGTTCTCGTTAAAAAAGACTGGGCTGGCAGAGGTTGGCATGGCGACCTCTGCCAAGGCAAGGCAAGGCAGCCCTCCAAAACAAAAAAAAATCTTTCTTTCTTTAGTTGTGTGAAAAAAAAAAAAAGGTTATTTTATTTCCTCTTTCTTTTTCAAACCGCCGAGTGAGACGGCTGAACTCAAAAAGCACAAGAAGATCAGACAGAGAGAGAAACAGAGAGAGAGAGGCAAGGAAGACAAACAAAGCGAGGTGTACCGCCGCCGCCGCTGCCGCCGCCGCCACCGGGTCAGCTGCAAGTCCGGCCTCCAGACTCTGTTGTCTGGCGTTGAATGGTGTCGGCGAGATCGCCTCAATTGTCTGCTTTCACTCCGCTCCGCAAGCTCGGCTTCGCTGCACATCAGCGAGCAGTAAATGAAGAGCCGTGTGACTACGTGTGTGTGTGTGTGACTACGTGTGTGTGTGTGAAAGTTGAAGTGAGGTGGGGCAGGTGTATTGTAGTCGTGGTCACACATGAGAGGAAGCAGTTCAATGAACTTCCTGTTTCCTGTTGCTGCTAATTTGATGTGGAGGCTGGAGATGAATGAGAGGAAGAGTCAGTCAGGAGCGGCGTTCAGGCTGCTGAACACTGATACTGACACTAAAGCTTAACGCCTCTGCTGACACGACGGCGTGCGGCGATCTCACGCCGTATGGCCGCAGCATCCTCAGTATAAACTCCAGGCAGGGACGCTTCTGTCTGCGGTCAGATCAAGTCAAACAAAGAAGGTGCACTGGTGTAACTGGTGGTGAAAGACAGGTGGAGGCAGTGTTAATTATCTGATAGCACCTGACATAAAGCTGTTAAAGCAGAATAAACTCTCCTACAGCAGCATCAGTCTGACCCTTCCTCACACTGCTATCACTAATTAATAAAGACGCTCAAACGTAATGTTAATAGGCCTGCAGCTGTTAGCACTGCTAATGCTACTGCGCTAACGTAGCGTTAGCAGAGACTGATAATCCCATCAGTGTTATTGTAGCTGAAATCCAGTATAAACGACTGAAAATCTGAAATTCATTGTAAATGTTTAGCTTTACAACGCTGTGGCCGAACACTGTGACACGTTTTTACATCATGAGACCTGACGAGGAAGCGGAGAGACGAGCTGCAGACTACAGCTGCTCTGATGCTTTTTATATTTAATGTTATTTAGGCCACACAGACTTGTTGTCCTGTTCATACCGGCCGCTGACTGGCTGTAATTATTTGGTGTTCTTTTTTATTCAACATTCATCTGCTGTGACCTCGTTATTGTCATGTATTATTATGTATTATTATCATTATGTGTGTTTTCAGTCAAACATTTTGGTAAAACCTGCTCGTCCAGGCCTTTATTTAAACCTTAATGACTTCTCATTATGTTTTTTTTTTGTTAGATTATCAGGAAAGTGAAAAGGATGCACTGCTACACACAACTATGTTGACACTTGGCAGTAATTTGGTGTTCTCACTGCGACACTGTCACCACTACAGTTAGTTTAACTAGTACTGCTGCTAACACTCTTGTTGCTACGGCTACCACTACGTCCACTTCCTTTGTGGCTGCTAGCACCAATGCTAACAAGTAGCGCTGTTACTACTGACAGTTCACTGTTAACTGAGACCACAACAAGAGGTCTTAATGGTTTAACTGAAGCGATTTTTTTATTATTTTTATTTTAAGTGCAAAATCACACCAAAATGTCTCAATACAATCGTCCTGGAGGGCTTAAAACCAAGCAAACAGTCACACAAACAACAGAAGAAAAGAAAAGAAAAACATATACAAGCTTAAATATACATACATTAAACATTTAATCAACTGATTGTAGTGTAATATCATGTGCAAGACAGTGATGTGCTGAGATGAAAAGGCCTTGCTGCTGAGTAACTTGTAAGTTGTTTAGGCGGGGTTGTGTAGACATGGGTCACCATGATGCCTTACGTCAACTATACTAGAAATAATCATGTTATGTATATCTCACACTGATTTGTAGAAACTATAGGAGGCATTGTGAGATAATGGTGTATCAGATTGGGCAGGAGTGTAAATAAAAGAGAGGTGGGCGCCTAGTTAGCAACTTGAGAGGAAGCAGATGTGATGAAAAAACAGTTTTTGGGTTCATAACCTAGGAACAGTCAACTGAGTTTTATATGATTGGTCAAAAAGGTATGGGGTGACCACACGAGGCGTGATCAGAGCTAGCCAAACCGAGAACAAGTCGGGACGTGTACGGTGTTTGATGCTGTACGTGTTCTCCTTTTAATTGTCGACATTAAAAGTACGTCTTTGCTGCTCAGAACCTTTTTTTTTATCTCCTGCTGATTTTTTTCCTTGAACTCCTGCAAGTTTTACAACTCACGATGACAGAAATGTGCGGTGTTAGCACGACAGCAACGTCAGCTAGCTCATGTCAACGCTACTGACGCAGATCATATGATTGTACAAATAGGAAAGTTTGAAGTCAGTGGATTTAAAGATATAAACAGACGTGGCTTCTCTGATTGTGTGAGGTCGCTGCGTCCAGAGAGAAAGGGGGCCTAGGAACAGCGAGATATGAAGGGAGATCAAGACCGGGATGTAGCTGCAGCTATGCTACTATTGCTAATGCTACTATTGCTAATGCTACATTGCAACTACAAACTGCTGTCACTACTACTACAGCACTGCTAGAGCTGCTGATTTAGAGGTTTAACAATAAACTCTGGCCACATTTTTTTTCATGTCTGATGGATTGTAAGCTCGTCTGTGACACTTACTAGTTAGCCAAACCCTCTTTTCATGCCTCCAAGCTTTTTAGCGGGCACGCCACGCCCAACCCCGCGGGGATCTGTTATAATGAACTCGATGGGGAGAAGGCGATGGGAGAAATGCACCATCGCATGTGTGTGGGGGGGAAACTCTCGCTTCTTCTAATAGCCTCAGGTAATGACTTTTTCTTCACACACAGCGGCGGCGGCGACGGCGGCGGCTAAATCTCCAGTCCAGTTATATATGTGTGTGTGTGTGTGTCCGTCTGTCTGCCTGTAAAAGAGACAGAGAAAAGGAGATAAAAGTCAAAAATGGGAGCAAGAATAGCTGAAAGTGATTTGACCAAAATATATTTTAAAAAGAGAAAAGAAGAAGAAAAAGCGGAGAACTGAGAGAGAGAGAGAGCAGAACACTTAAGAGAGAAAATCGACTTTGAAAAATGAGAAAGAGTGATGGGTCAGAGCTTCAACCAATAAAGCAAAAAAAAAAAGAAAGAAAAGAAAAAAGGAGATTCAGCCTTGGCAGGAGAAACTGAGGCGTTTTCCTGAGAGCTCTTCAAGCCCCGGCCGACACATCCAGCTCTCCTCTCTGCTCTCCCACAGCCATTTAACTGATTTAATTCTCCAAAATGGAGTCTCTCTGTCAGTCTGAGCAGTTTTTTTTTTTTTTTTCTCGGCTGTCACATTTGAGATGCTTTCTCTCCTCAAGCCTCTTCCTGCAGTAAATCTGTTTAACAGCGGCACATAAAACTCGAAGGATGAGCTACGTGAAAACAGTGCAACAAGCATGCATGCCAGGACCTAATAAAGCCGGCGATTCAGCCGACTGCTGACGACGTTTAACTAATGCGAGGCAATAAGCTAATGTTAACTGATGAAGTCTTATAGGCGGAGCTCGCCGCTGGAGGTCGTAGAAGGTGGATGCAAACAAATATTAAACAGTAAATGTCCCCAAAAACTGTGTAATTCAAAGTTTAGATTTGGTTCTGCTGCCTTGTATGTGTCAGTTCTTTACAACTCTTTAGGTTAAAACACTCGTATTAACAGATTTGATCTTAACTTGTACTTCAAGTTCAAATTAACCCTTTGAACTCTGCAATAGAAATGGTCCACTTTGCTTATTGTGATGTCATTTATTGTTATTGGAGTGTTTTCAAGTGCTTCATATCTCTAAAATCTAGTACAACTTAAGCTAAAAAGGTTAAAAAAAACCCCATAATAATTGATAAAGGTAGTGAAATTGTGTCATAAAGTTAAAATCGTACGTGTTTTTTCACATTTTACTGAATAAACACATGAAACACGTTGATCTGAATGTAGAAACATGACAACAAAACATTTCATAACCCCAAAAAAATATCTGTAGGTACAAACACAAATGGCGAAACACACGAATACAACTTATTACATCACGCTTTCCGCCATGTTTGTTCCTCCGCTGTGGTAGCCGTGTTCATCTGACAACACAAGAGTTGTTCTGCTGATGTAAAAAAAAAGAGTAGAAACCTTCAAACTGCCTGAAGACGCTTTGAAAACAAGTTGGTTTACATCAAGTTTTTCCTTGTTATAAGTTCATTTTCAGGGCATTTTTCTGTTTCGTGTGACTCCTGGAGTGTTTGTGCAGTTTGTATTTTTAGACTCACAAACTCTTCCTGTAACAACTGTGGCAACATGTTGTCATCTTTACAGTACAGCTGCTGAACTGGTTTTAATGTGAGAAACGAGACGATGTGATCATTTGAGTCCTTTGTCTGATCATCATTGTTTCTGTTGAGGTTAAGGTGGATGATCGGGTCCGGTTTGGTCTCTTCTAACCATGAACCTGATCCTTCCTGTAGTATCCGAAGACTTCTGGTGTTATCTAGAGGGAGCTGCAGGCTCCGAGGGTGGGTTACTAAAAACAGGAAGTCCTGGCAGGAAGGTAGGTTATATACAGGAAGTGATGGCATGGGGTCACGATGTTACACTCCCTAACCTGAACAGTTATTGATTGAAAGGCGACCGGACTTAGATTTGTCTTGTGAAGCGGCTTCATCGGTTCAACGCATCGTTCTGACTAGTCCAGGTCAAACTGGCGAGGACTAGTCCGACCGAACTCTAAGTCCAGTTGCCTTTGAGTCAGTTTGTTTGCCTGGAAATGACTAAGACCTGGATGAATGTTCACAGACCCTAACCTCAACAGGTTTTAGTTGCCTAGACACAAGCAGACACTGTAAAACCTGGTGTTATCTAGAGGGAGCTGCAGGCTCTGGCAGGAAGGTAGGTTATATACAGGAAGTGATGGCATGGGGTCACGATGTTACACTCCCTAACCTGAACAGTTATTGATTGAAAGGCGACTGGACTTAGATTTGTCTTGTGAAGCGGCTTCATCGGTTCAACGCATCGTTCTGACTAGTCCAGGTCAGACTGGCGAGGACTAGTCCGACCGAACTCTAAGTCCGGTTGCCTTTGAGTCAGTTTGTTTGCCTGGAAATGACTAAAACCTGGTGTTATCTAGAGGGAGCTGCAGGCTCTGACACAGGAAGTCCTGGCAGGAAGGTAGGTTATATACAGGAAGTGATGGCATGGGGTCGCGATGTTACACTCCCTAACCTGAACAGTTATTGATTGAAAGGCGACTGGACTTAGATTTGTCTTGTGAAGACGTTTATCCAAGCGGCTTCATCGGTTCTGACTAGTCCAGGTCAAACTGGTGAGGACTAGTCAGACCGAACTCTAAGTCCAGTTGCCTTTGAATCAGACTAAAACCTGGATGAATGTTCATAGACCCTAACCCCAACAGCTTTTAGTTGCCTAGACACAAGCAGGCACTGCATATGTAGAGGTTTTTATCAACAGGAGACATATAAATCTTTTTATTAACTTCCTTTGTAACAGTTGGACGACAATGATAGATGCTGTATTTGGTCGGACTTGATGCTTAGTGTCCGTCTTCCTGCCCAGGTCATAACAGCAGCTGCACTTACGGTAACTTATCTTAATTAACTGGACTGATTTAATGAACCACCCACGCAGCACATTGAGCGACCCCCAGAACACCAAACATCCGCCGGTCTGGTTGTTGTCCACCTACAGTGAAGTCTGCGCTGCCTTTTCTACAATTCAGAAACTATTTAAGGGACAGGACGGAGATGAGTGAACTGGTCGTACCATCCATCGGAAACTGGAAAGAGAGGAGCGGCGAGTTCGAGTCCATGTACGCATTCAGAAAATCTACTGAAACCACTTTCTGTTTGGGAAAAATACAAAAAAAAAAAGAAGTTCAACCACTTACCAAACTACCAGTCAACAACAGCGGTACAGTGCATTCAGTGTTTAAACAGGAAACAGTCAGCAGACCCCACATGTGCCGCTGCTGTGTTTATCCCCATTGTGGACGGTGTGAAAAGGGAAGCACGGCGCTGTGAATAGAGCGCTCTGCTGGACAGCAACCATTACATTATCACAGGAATGACAGACAGAGAAAGGGTGGGGGGGGTGTCAAACCACAGTGACCACTTTACTTAGCGCTGAGATTTTTCCTCTTTTATGCAGCCACATAGCACTTTCATGGAGGTAAGAGAGAGAGAGAGAGACGTAGCTACTGGAGAATGTGTACTCCATCTGAAGTCCTGAGAAAGCCTCGGAGCACGCTGGAAGAACAACTGTGGAAATACTTGGCTTAAGCCGGCACCGATAATGGGATCAAATCCAGACTTTATCGATAATAAGCAGTGAAACATGTTAGCTTCATGACTGAAAATATGGTCGCCAAGGTGTTGTGGATCTTAGATTTGTTTAGAAACCGTTGTTGTTGGATATTGTTGTGTAGAGGGTTGCAGATTTTTGTTGTTTGTGATCTGATTTGACAAATAGACAAACAAAAACAATGGCAAAGGGGAGTGTTGATGATTTAAGGTTGGTGTCACCAGTTCATTTTGTATTTTGGTCATAATTTGTCATAAATAGAGCTCGTTTTTCATCCTGGTACAACTTGTTTTGGTGAACGCAGCAGTCATACTCGGTGTGGACCCTTTAGAGACCCTTTAGAGGAAGTCGCCTTGGTCTGTTAACAGATGAAGTGACTACAAGGCAGCAAGTTTGAGCCATTTAATACCACTGGATGCCCAGTTATAGCTCCCATTTAAAGCAGACAAACCCAACAAACTGAGGTTTTTATTGCTTTTTTTTGTGTCCCACATACAGTAGTTTGGTTCAACCCAGAGGGTTGCAGATTTTTGTTGTTTGAGATCTGATTTGACAAATAAACAAAAACGATGGCAAAGGGGAGTGTTGATGATTTAAGGTTGGTGTCACATGTTTAAAAACTAATCCATTTTGTATTTTGGTCATAATTTGTCATAAATATAGCTCGTTTTTCATCCTGGTACAACTTGTTTTGGTGAACGCAGCTGTCGTACTCGGGGTGCGGACCCTTTAGAGACTCTTTAGAGGAAGTCGCCTTGGTCTGTTAACAGATGAAGTGACTACAAGGCAGCAAGTTTGAGCCATTTAATACCACTGGATACCCAGTTATAGCTCCCATTTAAAGCAGGCAAACCCAACAAACTGAGGTTTTTATTGGGTTTTTTTTGTGTCCCACATACAGAAGTTTGGTTCAACCCAGACTGAGTCCTTGTTTCAGTCAGGTGTTGCTTTGTTTCCGTCTCTTTGTCCATTGTGTTTGCCCCCCCTCCTCCTCCTCTTTATGTTTATGAAGACAGTCGCTCTGTCTGTGCTGGTAGTCATCAGCTGTGCCTCTCATCAGCGTCGAGTCTAATTAAGCCCTCTGATGTCTCCAGTCTCGTAATTCAGAGTGTGATCGAGCACTAAATCAGCTGATCAAACTCAACGGCTGCCGGGACGGCAAGCGGCAAGGTTTCTCCGATTTACATATATGGCCTCAGGGTTTGTTGTGTTTTGTTTCTGTTTCTGTTCCCGAACACAGAATATCTGGATTCAAACCTCCAACCTCAAGTTCACTTCCTGCTTCAGTGGATTTTACCTCCACCGCAGGTGTCCTTCGAGCCGAGTGTCTTACTTTCTTTCCGTTTCTGTCGGCTTTCTATGATGTGTGAACGTCATAAACGACCTCTTAGTTATTTTAACATGGACTCTCGTAGTTATTTGATTGGAAGGCCTCTCCAAACCGAGGACAACCGCCTCTCTGTGAAGGTGTTTCCATATTTTCCAGCACATGCAGAGGCTGTCCTGCATGGTGTTGAAGATACGCTTACACTCAATTACAGACCGATTCCTCGGCTGATGCAGTTGAGGGTGGAGGAGCTAGAGGAGCTAATAAACAGACACCAGAGTTAGGTTTGTTTTGTCAAAACTGTAATTTTCAAGGTCAAGAATGAACCGCTTAAAGGAGTAGTTGGACATTTTTTTTTGGGAAATAAGCCTATTTGCCTTTCTTGCAGAGAGCTGGCTGAGAGGATTAATACCACTCTCACAGAGCAAGGGGGGGGGGGGGGGGGGACAGCGAGACCGGCTTTGCCCAAAGCTAAAAAAAAAAAAAAAAATCCAACATGCAGCACCTCTAAATCTGACTAATTAGAGTATAGCTCTAGTATGTAACTTCCTGTCAAATCCCACTTGACATTTTTTTACATTTCTGTTTGTGCACAGATTAAAGAAACAAGATGTAACATGTTAATTAGCGTACGAGGCACGACGGGGGGAGGGGGGGGGTGGGCGTTAATCGTCTCATCTCATTCTCAGCCAGAGAACGAGTCTTGAAACATACAAGCGCTGTGTCTTTAAATATTATAAGCAGACTTAGCTCAGTTTTAGCACAGTGCTAAGTCGTCTCTGACTCCGCAAAAAACATTTTTATAGACAAAACAACTGATTGATTAATGGAGAGAATAATTGACAGATGAATCTATAATAAAAAACAATCATTAAGAGCCTGTTGTGCTGATTGTTTTCTTGATTAATCGATTAATCCTTTAGTCCACAAAACTTAACGACACTTCAGAGACCAAAGTGACGTCTTTACACGTCTCATTACGTGCAAAACATTTAGTTTAAAATGACAGACGTTGATCTGCAGCGATTAACTGACAGACAGGAAGTTAAGCTGCAAATATTCTAATAATCTAACAATCATTTTTAGTCGTTTCTCAACCAAAAGGACAAATATTGTGCTAAGATAAATAACCTTGCTGCTGAGTAATTAGCTTGATTTAATAGTTTCAATGAAGTTGTGTAAACATGACTCACCAGGATGCAACTATACAAGAAATAATCAATAAGCTACAGGAGGCCCAAGACACAAGTTCGTCACTTATTATGTAACGAAAAGGGTTTTAACTTTATATATTAAGGTTATATATTCTCACCTTAAGACTTTATTTGTGTAATCTGACATTATAACCTATTGTGTTCATCAAAAAAGAATAAAAAAAGAGCAGGTTTAGAGAAATATAGTGAAGAACAAACTCTGCGAATCATACAGGTATCGGGAAGACAAAGGATCGTGGACCGGATAGTCGTAAGTGATTGGTCGCGCCCCGTCCGAGAACGAGTCAGGACATGTACGGTGTTGTTTTTTGTTTTTTTTTTTGATGCTGTACCTGTTCTCCTTTTAATTGTCGACATTAAAAGTACGTCTTTGCTGCTCAGAACCTTTTTTACGATACGATACGATGAACTTTATCGTCCCACTCAGGGAAATTTGTCTCTTTGGACTCTGAAGCTGCACCACGAATGTCTTTAACAGTACAATGACACAAACGACAACCAACAATTCAATAAAATGACTAATATTGCACATAACCCATAGAAAAACACATACTATTGCCATATTGCACATATCAGTCATGCTAAAATGTCACTATAGTGAAAGTGCTATAAAAAAAATTGTTATTTTTTCCTTGAACTCCTGCAAGTTTTACGACTAACGAGACGATCCATCGATATAAAATTATAGTTGTTCTTCGCCTATAATGACTGTTTAGACAGTTAGACTTTGTTGTTTGGACGAAATGAAACTTTTTTAAGACATTACGTTGTCTGAAACTCACGACAAGCGCGACGCCGTGACAGAGACGAAGCAGCAAGTTTAGGCTCTTTAGTTCAGTTGTAAAAATGTCTCCGCTGACCTCTAACCTTCTCTGCGGAGGAGAGGCAGAAACTTTGTCTTAATCTTTGCAAAAAGAAAACAACAAAAAAAAAAAAAAAGAAACAAAACAAAACAAAACAAAAACACTGTCTGCATACAGAGCAGCTCAGGGGTACAGAGTATAATTGCGAGGCGTCCTTGAAGGAGAAAACACATATTTATCATTTTCACAGCTTTTTTTTATTAGAGTTTTGTTCGACGGTCTTTTATATATTGTTCAATATCTTTTTCAGGGTAAAGAAATGAGATGTGGAGGAGTTTTTTGTGTGTGTGTGTGTGTGTGATAAGATTTCTCATCAACAGTAGGACGGCCGAGCTGCCGACGTATTTATAATATTTATAAAACCTTTTAACTTCCTTCCTCTCTTCTTCTCTCTAATGTGTTTAAGTCCCTCTGATGGATGCTGCGTCGTCCTTCTGGTTAATATCCCAACTTTCCTCTCAAGTCAAAGGCTGAACAACTTTCACTTGGAGGTTCGAACGTGGCGCCGTTTGAAGCCTCTCGGAGGGAAGGCCGGTGTTCAAACCCCGCTCTTTGAACTTTAAGGCTTCTTCTTGTGAGAACGGAGCCTCGGTTTTTTTTTTTTTTTCCCCACTTTGATTCTGTTTATCCAGCGGTAAACAGCGAGGGCCGCTGCCGCCTTGACTTCAAAAAAACTCGGGGTACGGGCACGTTTTTTAAGATACATGAAAATTTGTGTGGACGACAGGCTCTGGGAACTTTGTCCCATACAGAAATACACATTTAGTGGCAAAAGCAGAGATGTTACAATGCAAAATATAACATCCACACATGTTTTAGCCACTTTAATAGAGGTACAGTATCCCTGAGACCCCTACATTTTGCTTTTTTTTACACTCTGAGTCTATTTTTCCTTCATTCTGGTGCATTTAGTGAAGCATAATCTCCACAGACGGCTGCTTAAATCACACAAATCTCCCTTTGCATGTATACTTTCTCAACTTATTCATCAAGACTCCCCAATATGAGCCTACCCGCCCCACCCTGAATCAATAAATCCCACTCTCACTGCTGATTTCTTCCCCTGAAGTCGACACGAAACTTTTTTTTTTTTGTTCATTAAATCCCCGCTGTCAGTCAGCCCCGCTGGTGACAGGTCGGTCGGTCAGGTCGGCCGGCCGCTGTCCTCTCAGCCCCGTCAAGAGCTGCTGCTGCTGCCTGACTGACAGACAGCTGCTGCCGCCGAGAGTGACGGCCGAAACGAGGTCAGAGCCGCGGCTGACGTCTCACTTTTTAAGTCAGGCTGGCTCGTTAGACTTCCATCGCAGGGAAACGTATAATGTTTTAAAAAAAAAAAAAATGATGTCATTGATTGTAGGGGTTTTGTATAATTGTCCGATTAATGCCGTTCTGTCTGACTGTCTGGACGCAGCTGATATGAAAGAGGCCAGATTAACCTGTTATTCGGGGGGAGGCCCTGGGGCAGAAATGAGCTTACAGGAGAGACAGGAAGCAGTGGGAGACAGATGGGAATGACATGCAACAAAAGGTCTGGATTCACGGCGCAGATGCTGCTGGTTATGTGGCTCGCACCGCCCTGTGCACTTCCTCTATGCTGTAATACTAACTAGCCCTCCAGTTAAAGTAGTAAAATCACCTTACAAGATATGCAGCATGCAGCTAATAGAGAAAGTGAAGGTGTTAAAACAAAAGGATCCTCTTCAAAAGCCTAAAGTCAGGTGATAAAGCACGACAGGTCTTCAATTCCTTATCATGTGAGCTGATGTTTGCTTTAGTGCATCATCATCCCAACATAAAGTTTCAATTAAACAACAAACCTGGAGTTCAAAATGTCATAAAAAAGGGAAAATAGGCAACTGCATTCTTTTTTATAAAGGTATTTTAACCTTATGAACTCAAGATTTTTCCCCTCTGCAGCTTTATAAATAGAAAATAACAGCAGGAAGTCTGATAGTATCGTGTAAATATTCAATCAGCTCTTCATCGTCGCATCAAAGTGAGATGTTCGAGACGTCTTGTGCTTCATTTTGCCTGACTTGTGGTATCTTTATGAACTTCTGGACCACTTTAAAACAGAACTTGAGCATTTCAGAAACATAATTTTAGTGTATTTTCTGTTAAAAATCCATTTCCCTGTGCATCCTCTGCATTTTGAAACGTCCCTAAAACCCTATCCTATGTTTGCTTCTTCTAAATTAGCAGTCCTAATTACAGATCTTCCTCTTTTTGCACCTTCAGCATCTGTCAGGTCCGTAGACTTCATGATCGGGAGCCACAAACGCTCCAAACACCAGCTTCCCCCCCTCCTCTAAAAAAAAATGAACTCACGCTAAAATTACATACAGTATCTTGCCTCGGAGCCTCGTGTAACCTGGCTCTGATTCAGCGCTGTTGTGACCCACTTCCCAGATCAATGACATCTGGAGGAGGAGGAGGTGGCAGGGAGGAGGAGGAGGAAGGGAAGGGAGGGGGAGGGAAGGTCGTGGGGAGGTGCTGATGATGTCTAACAAACGCACCCAGCAGGAGGTAACCTCTGGAGCAGGTAGCGTGGAGGAGGCGCTAAACGAGGACGGCGTCCAACTGTGCGTTTCATTATGAACAGATGCTGCCGCGATGGGAGGGAGGAGGAGGAGGGAGGAGGAGGGAGGAGGGAGGTAGAATTGAAAAGGAGTAAAAGAGAGAGAAGGAAGGAAAAAGGAAGAGAATAATAACACAGATATGAGGAGGAGTTTAAGACAAAATAACTAATATATCATGAATCTTTCTGACTTTAAACTGATGTTTACATTTTATTTTATTATTAATACAAATTTGAGACTAAAATTAACTGTTGCAGTTTATTTTACAAGAATATAAACATGTGCATGTGCTTCCTTGTTTAAACCAAATATCTGCTGTGAAGCTTTTAGGATGACACACCAAACTGTGGTTCATCTTTAAAAGGATGGTTCTGGATAAAATGATGTCATAACTGAGAAATGATCATTTAATAAACTAATAACACCTCATACCTACTACTATTACTATTACTACTGCTGCTGCTGCTGCTGCTGCTGCTGCTGCCGTGCATCTAGCAGACAAAGTGTGTTCAGTGTGAAGATGAGCGTTGCCAGATAATTAAGTCGGGTTTGCCGCTTTGTCACTCCGTCATAATAACAACTGGCAACTCTGACTTAATCCATCAATACCCAAATCTGCAATGGAAGGAAGAAGAAGTGAGGAAGGAGGAGGAGGAGGGAGAGGAAAGAGAGAAGAAGAGAAAACTAGAAAAGGAAGTAAAGGAGGGAGAAACAGGAAGGAGGGCAGTGAAGAAGGGATGAGGACTGTAATCCTTGAAACACCTCTGACTGTGTGCATGTGTGTGTGTGTGTGTGTGTGTGGGCACATTAAAATGTCCCACTTTCCCAGAGTTAAAATGCGACCTCACACACACACACACACACATACATGAACTAATGCAAGGTCACGACACACACACACACACTCTGCAGCCAACCAGCTGGCAGCTGCAGCTAAAGCTACTCTGTGTGTGTGTGTGTGTGTGTGTGTGTGTGTGTGTGTGTGCCACCAGTCTGACTATACGACTTGATTCATACTTGAAGGTCATAATACCTTGTAAATCTTTCTCACATACTGTATATCAACACATTCTGTAGCTGTGTGTGTGGATTTCTTTGAACAGAGCAGCTAATGTAAATGTGTGTGTGTGTGACAAAAGCTCAGCTGCAGCCGCACCGCCTCTAAAAAAAAAAATCCACTCCACTTCTCCAGTCTGAACGCGTCTGGAGAAGTACTCGTAATAGTACGGTATTAGTCACTCAAGTAGTGCAAATCCTCCAGTCACAGGAAAAACAATGAAGCTGACATTTACGGCGGAGTTGAACTTGTAATTTGCAATAAAAAATGACAATCAAGCGGGAGGGAATGCAGCGGATGTTTATTGTGGAGATGAAGGTTAACTCTAAACTTCAAAATAAAATACAACCCACGTTTATTGTGGATTTGAAGTTCAGTGTAAGAATCCCAAGGGCTTTTACTGTGAAGGTCAGAATAACTCACTGAGCTTTTATTGTGATGAAGACAGTCAGATTTATAATGGGAGTAATAATCCACTGGATTATCCTGGTGAAATTAGTTTTTTTTTTTTTAACCTGGTGCAGTGTTGGTGATTGATTTTCATTGGTATTTGTATTGTATGTGTTCAGATGGGTGTTTGAACGATGACTGAAAGCTGAAACCTGCTGCATATATCTGCTAAACTCAGCAGTGTTTTAACTTGAACCAAACTTTTTTGAGTGCTTAACTGAACCAATTATTTAACCTGAATTAATCTGAATTGACAAACAATCAGCTAATAAAAAAACCCATAAATTAACCCAATCCTGACTGTTTTAGCTGCTAAACCGTTAGCTAGCTAGAACAACATGTTCTCAGATAAAATAAACATTAAACAGCAAACTTCAACCAAACTTTTTTGAGTGCTCAACTGAACCAATTAGTTAACCTGAATTAATCTGAGTTACTAGTAACTTTAAAAAGTAACTTAAAAAACAAACAAAAAAAACATTAGTTAGCTGTTAGCTGCTAAACCGTTAGCTAGCTAGAACCAACTGTTCTCAGATAAACTAAACATTAAACAGCGAACTTCAACCGAACTTTTTTGAGAGCTTAATTGAACCAATTAGTTAACCTGAATTAATCTGAGTTACTAGTAACTTTAAAAAGTAACTTAAAAAAAAAAAAAAAAAAAAACATTAGTTAGCTGTTAGCTGCTAAACCGTTAGCTAGCTAGAACCAACTGTTCTCAGATAAACTAAACATTAAACATCAAACTTCAACCAAACTTTTTTGAGAACTTAACTGAAGCAATTAGTTAACCTGAATTAATCTGAGTTACTAGTAACTTTAAAAAATAACTTAAAAAACAAACAAACAAAAAACATTAGTTAACTGTTAGCTGTTGAACTGTTAGCTAGCTAGAACCAACTGTTCTCAGATAAACTAAACATTAAACAGCAAACTTCAACCAAACTTTTTTAGGCACTACACTGTCGTTAGCTGATTTAAACATTTTTAGCTTGTTATTTTTAGATTTTAATTTCTTTTAGCTGCTGAGTACGGTTAGCTAACTTCAACCAAACTTCTCTTCTGGTGTAGATTATCCAATCTGCTAGCACATTAGCCCAAATATTTAATAGTAATGAAAGTCAGTTTTTATAACATTGCACCAAATGTCCTTTTTTAGCAAATAATTTGATGACACCACAAAGATTTAGCTGAGTTTTTGGCTCAAAGTTCTGTATTTATTTAGTTATATTTTAAATAGCATGGATTTCCTGTGTTATCAGGACTGTTGTGCGTTTTTGTGCCTTCAAATCTGATGTGGAGGAACGTAGCTGTTGTATAATTTTCCAAGATTTGAATCTGTGTTTCAGAGTTTATGCATTTTAGAATTTTTTTTTTAAGTGTTTTGCATCCAGTTCGACCATTTCACATCTTCTCTCCCACAAAAAAGAAAACAAAAAAAAAAATGCTCCCTGCTTCTATTTACCAAGTACTGCTGTAAATTCTGCATTTAACTGTGACATTGTGAGTTTATACATTTTTTTTAAATCAAATATAAATATTCATTTTGCGTTGTTGTGGCTCTGCAAACCGCTCCTACATTTTTTTCAGTAGCTTCTTTTTTAAACATTATTTTTTTCTTCAAACCAAGTTTTTTAATTGATCCTCCTATATTTTTTGACTTTTTTTTTTTTTTTTTTCTCATTGATGAGACATTTTGCATGGAATGTATTTTCTGCGTTGCGTTACTTGAGGTGTAAGACGTTCGTATCTATCCTCTTGTAGGTGGAGCGTCGTCGAGCGCCGAGCCAGAGAGGAGGGCCGGACAAAAAAGACTGCCTTAAGACAAAACTAAAGACACAAAGAGCATCTAAAGCTTCTTTTTTTTTTTTTTTTTTTTTCTTCCTCCAATTTACAAAAAGAAAACAGATTAAATCCTCAAGCTTTTTTCTTTTTGCTGCAGTTCTGAGGATATTTTTCTCTTCCCTTCTTCCCTCCTCGCCTGTGGTCGTGAACTGCTTTTTTATTTTTTTTAAAAAATTTTTTAATTTTTTTTTTTGCTTCACGTTTCACATTCTTGGTAGCCGACAAGTTTCCGTCGAGGAGAATCGAAATCACAAAAAAAAAAAAAAAAAACAGATGAAAGAAAAAACACTTGTTGGAGAAAATGATTGATTCTTCTGGAGTCTTTTTTTTTAAATTTTTTTTAATTTGTTTGTTTTTCCCTCCATGTCCTCCGTAGGCCATTTTTTTTTCGGGAGGTGGATTTGTACCTTTTTGTCGACACTGTGCTGTTCTCTGTGGATGTAACTGAAGCCTCGTGTGGACTCGTCACGATAGCGGATAGTGGATTATCGGCTTTCCACCTTTTCATGGGTTTTTTGCTCTTTTTTTTTGCAGCTTTTTTTTTTTCCACTTTGTTTTCCCAGGGTCACATTTTTATGAGCGAATCGATCCCTTTTCTTTTTCTTTTTCTTTTTTTTTCTTTTTTTTGGTAACCCTGGTGCCTGTAGTGGATGATTGATAGTCAGGGTTCGGAGGACAGGGTGAAAGGCAGATAATCAGCCGACCCGCCTCCTCTCACCGGCCAATAGAAACTCTGGTAGGAGCTGACAGGAACTGTTTTTGGTCCCCATTGTCACTACTGCTACCATCGTTCCTCCCTACTCGATCGAGACCTTTTTTTTTTTTTTTTTTGCCAAAGTTAAAGGAGCAGTCCGTCACGTTTGGGGAAACCCTCTTGATGAGGAGATGGAGACACCAGTTTAATCTTTGTGCCCCCAAGTAAATAAAAACAATGCTAAGGAAGCGTTTAGCCTAGCTTAGCATGAAGACTGGAAACCAATCAGCCAATTTTAGCTTATTACAGGTTTGTTTGAGTCATTTAATAGCATTTAGGCTACATATCCTGCTCACTACATGTACTTTCACTCACTTCTTTAATAAC